>WFMF01000258.1:132133-248153 GCA_011033025.1 Beroe forskalii | reverse complement strand
CTGTGTGATCAGGCAGAAAACTGCGGAAAATTTTCTCCAAAATGTAATTACTAATTTTAGTAATTACATTTTTGGAGAAAATTTATCCGCAGTTTACAAGGTAAAAGTAAACATTTCATACTCTGATACTACGAAATCAGTAGATATCGACGTATTTTAGTACCCAGGTACCAACTGATTTTTCAAATTCCAGCTGATGACCACGTATTTTAGTACCCAAGTACTAAACAACATTCGAGGGAAAAATAGACCCACCCACCGGCCCTGTGTCTGCAACTTAGTACCCGAATCTCCCCCGAGAGTACTATAGTCGTTCTTAAAACATGTATATCTACTTTGCTTTCCGAATAGAGATTTCTAACTCGAAGTTTAATACTATTCGAATTGAGGTTCTATGATTGCTCATTTCTCCTTCCATTTGTGATTCCTTTTCTTCAAATAAATTAATAATGAGGGTGATTTTATAAGGTGATTCGTATTGTAGTTATGGTACTAACTTTACCTTCAGTTATAGGATCAATGACAGATCGTCGAAACACGTCAACCAGCCTGATTACGGTCCGGTCAGTTAAGCAAAGAAGGGCCAAGACAAGCTCGGACTATTTGTAAGTAAGGAAACGCGGATGCTTTTTCCTAACTTTTTTCAAATTAAAGAATAAGTAGGCACAATAAATTATTTTTTCCTTTCTATTTCATCGGTCACGCAAATTTTGTATTTGAGTTTGCTAACCTCTTTCTTTTTCAGAGAAGTCTGACTTTATATGTTGTAATTTGACTTTATATTCTATTTCTATTTCTATCGATGCTTGATTAATCCACGGCTTACGTCTTCTTTTGTGGCACTCAGCTCTGCTTGGATTACATAATCTGTATTAAGTGTTTATTTTATGATTGTCATTGCCTTAGGGGCCATCCATAAAGGACGTCCGCAATGAGGAGGGAGGGGGGAGTCTGGCCAATGCGGACGTTTGCAGACGTAGGGGGGGGGGGTGTTTGGCCAAATGCGGACGTCCGCAATTCATGGAAATTTTGGGCGATTTGACGGCTATTTCACTAGAAAATCATGAATTTTCGGTGCCAAAAATGATGACCCAAAAGATTTTGAGGAAAAATGCGGACGTCCGGGGGGGGAAGGAGGGGTTTCTGGATTGTGGACGTTTGCGGACAAGGGGGGAGGGAGGGGTCTGAAATGGCCGAAATTTTGCGGACGTCCTTGATGGATGGCCCCTTATAATTTGGTATTAACTTGAAATTTATAGCACAGACCCCCAAAATGACCCAATCAACAATCATCACCTTGCGAGCGGTAAAACAGCGGAGAACAAAAACTAATATTCCCTACTTGTAAGTAAAGGATGGTATACTTATATCTAATTCGATGCTTGATTAATCCACGGCTTACGTCTTCTTTTGTGGCAGTCAGCTCTGCGTGGTGAAGGCGGATTATTGATAGATGAATTGCGATATAAATTCTAATAGCTGGATCAGCCAGTAAATTTATGAGAGTTTTAATTCTTTTGTCTCTTCTCAGGATCCTCTCAGCAAGTGAGGAAGCCGAAGTGTTTTTGGTCTTCAATTCAGCGTTGATCAGATTCATGAAGGAGATTGTGAGTAATATATTAAGTTACCCTTATTCATTGCTAAATTTAGGGAGAAACTGTCGCATCAACGACAATCCAAGCGTAAAAAGAGTCACTGTTGTACCTACATGAGAACTTAAAAAGTCAGTCAAGATGATGACTAACACAATTTGATAATAATTGAATTAAAATGTGAAATCCCACTCAGATTGAAAACTGGACGGAAAATCAGACTGATCCTGCAGCCAAGAAAGTGGAGTTGAGATGGGTGCGTAACCATCCATACCCGAAGAGGGTTACAGTAAGTCCCTCAATTAAGATTTCATAAAAACAATTTAAAAAAGGGGGGGGGATTTCAAATGTGTATTCATAAAATCATTTTAATATAGACTTATAAATCATGGAAAAAAGGGTAGATCCAGGTCAATTGTTAATCACAGATTTAATTTCAGGGTCTAAGGACCTTGGAGGATAGTTGCTGGGGTACCGTGCCTGTCGTTGAGCCCCAGGGGCATGAAGAAGAAGAGATTCTTCTCTAGATTCCTAGTCCCTCTCCGTATCAGATATTTTCAATTTTATAACCATATTTTGTGTTTTAATTGGGGGGGTGGCCAACGCGCTTTTAGGCTCTTTTAGGCCCCACTTTCTAGGGCTCTTTTCAGATTATTTATATCCTTTGGAGCCTAAAAGAGCCCTATACTAAAATTGTTCTAATAATCGATTGCACAGCCCCAGATAGTCAAAATGCCATTTATATAGTCTGATTAAGTGCTTTCTTCAATGAAGTAACAGTATTTCAACAATCCAGTATACTTTGAGGACACTATGGCTATTGATCCCGGAAAACTGTGGGAAAATGTTTAAAAGGGCTCTTTAGGGCCCCAATTTCTAGGGCTCTTTCAGGTCACTGTCATCCTCTAGAGCCCTACAAAATTTTATTGAATTTTTCCCTAAAATGCAAAAAACCAAAAATTAAGTCATTAAATGATATTTAGATAGAAAATAATTGTTTCGAGACGTTATTAAGGCAACAGAGCCCACAAAATCTAATATTTTTACCCCAAAGGCCCTTTTAGGCTCTTTTAGGCCCCACTTTCTAGGGCTCTTTTTGGATTTTTTATATCCTCGGGGCCTAAAAGAGCGTTGGCCCCCCCCCTAATTGTTATAAATGAATGGTCTTGTGACAATGACGGGGGAATTTCACTACAAGGCTCCTAAAGAGTCTTCGGGAAGGATCACGTGGTAGCGGTCTGAGGACAGTGGTCTGTTTCAGAGTCTGAGGACAGTGGATGATGCCTTATTTGTTGTCTTGCCCACGGTTGTGACGAGGCGTGATCCACTTGAGGAGGAAGTTCTCTTGTAAGGATGGGAAGTGTTAAACCCCGGCTTCAGGATCCGGCCCAGGACCCCTGGTTCTGATAGTGTTTTTTTAAATCTTTTGTGATATTGTTGTTTTACTTGTTTTTCTTTGTTTATGATGCTCTTTTATGGTGGAAACTTAATAATTAGTAGGGGAATTTGGGTGGAGGGTCATTTAATAGCATATGGGGGGGGGGGTCACGTGACGACCTCCCAGCTGCGTGGCGTGAGTCACGTGATACAGTCACTACGTGGCGTGAGTCACGCAGGCTGAGCTAACGGAGGTGTCACGCACTATAAATTAACTGCGTCACGAGATCTGTTTTTCGTAATTATCATAATACTAGCAGGCCCGTTGGGCCTGCAAATACACAGCTCACTCGGCGCTGCTACGCAGCACCTCATTCGCAAGTTTTAAACACTGCCATTCGAATTGATTGGATACTTTTTACCGCATCAAAAAATTCCAATTTGGTCAAAAGTTATGCGCAAAAATCAAATATTCAAAAAATTTATGAAGGAGCAGAGTGGAAAATAGATCGAATTCGTCGGTTATAGTCTTAGACGTTCTAAACCATGTGAGTTTTGTTCCAGCGTTCCGTTTTGATTGCAAGATGATGTTAATTCTGGCAACTGATTCTCATACTGACACTGACATTGGATAATTTGTTTTGTTCGCAGGCCAGGAACTGTCTTCGAAATCTGCTACACCTACATTCGACTCGATTGAATTGTGAACACCTTGTAACCTTAACGGTTATTTTTACAACTGCAGCTACTACTGTTTTCACCGACTCAACTTTGATTATCGACCAACCTCTGCCACACTGAAAGCAATACAACTGCAATATCCTCCGTTATTCAAGTTATACCCATTCCCCATCTTGAGATCTTAAATTTGAAGTTAAGGAAACGTCAAAAATCTCAAAAGCTACAGCACAGCATTAAACAGTCGTAGCGTAATAGAAAGCACTCGCATAGAACTGATCATAATCTGCACGTGCGAAAAATTGGTTTCCATAGCAACGGCGCGACTTAGCCCAGCTTAGCCTTCGTTTCTCTTGATATTTTCTTGGCAAGCTCAAATTTTAATTGTGTACGGCGGCACAGACAGACATAATTCACGTGCTCTTACGAAATTATTATTAAGATGGTACCTTAAAACTGTGTTTAGTTGACGTGATCTGCCTCCTCCGGATCAGATTGGAAAAGGCCAGTTCAACATTTTAATCACTACTGGCGTACAAATACAATCAACATTATTTCACGACATTTCACCAAAAATAAAACTTCACAAAAATCAAAACTAAAAAGTGAATTACAGAGTGACATTTCAAAATTAAAAAACTCCTATCTCGAAGCCGTATTATTCCACAATTTCTTATCAAAACCATCCGAGCGAGCTAAACCAATCACTCAGCTGCTGGAGCAGTTGCCATATTGCTGAGAAATCATCCTCAGCACCACCCTCAGTACCACCCTCAGTGCCGTCCTCAGCTATCCTGGTGAGGTACTGCACCACCCTGGTCTCCGTGACACACTCCTCCGACCCCGCGCAGCTGTCCCCGCAGTCCTGCCCCTGGGGGCAGCACCCCAGCAGAGAGATGTTCTTCTCCAGGCGCTCCCACCGGTACCCGATGTCGTAGTCCAGCTCCGCCAGGTAGGCGGCGTCCCAGCAGGTCATGTGGTCGCCCCCCGTTTCCGAGGCGTTGCAGATCTGCGTGGTCAGGGAGATGTCCGGGGGACGGGACGAGGAGTACATGGTGTCGTCGTAAGGGCAGCTGCAGAAGAAGTCGGTCAGGTCCTTGCCCAGGTCGCTGCGGATCTCCCCCCGGAAGCAGGGCATGAAGTAGGGCGGGTCCGCGGTCACGTGGTACTTGTACCGGCCCTCACTGTCCGTCAGTCCCCCACACTCGTCCAGGTCCGCACTCGTCAGCTGGACGCCGTCCTCCCCTATAGGTCCGTAGATGGGGATGCCGTCCAGCGCCACCCCGTAGAGGGGGGAGGGCTCCCCACACACAGGGACCTGCACGCAGGGGGAGTAGTAGTGGTAGTGGTAGTGACCCTCCGGGGAGGGGTGCCCCTCGCACACGTCCAACTCCTCGAAGTTCTTGACATCGTCACACCCGGGCTCCCCGGGGAACCAGCTGTAGATCACAGTCCCCGAGGTGGCGATGCCGACGTAGTGCAGCGGAACGCACCGCATGGGCTCCTCCCGCATGACCGGTTCTTTGTAGAACCGGAACTCCGTGATGGTCTCCAGCAGATCGTTAGGGTTCCCGGTGTTCGAATCCGGGAATATTCCGGACTCGTGAGACGGAACTCCGTTAGAGTAGATCGTCTGGGAACCATCATCGTTGTCTATACCGTAGACAACAGCCTCCAGTCCTGTGTTTGGGTCAACATACCCCTCTATGCGAGGCTTGAACAGGGCTAATTCCTCGTCAGTTAGGGTAGAAGCAGAGAGAATCAAAGTGGAGAGAATTAGAACACCTAACATTCCTTTCTGGTAGAGGTACAGTAGGGTTACAGTGGGTTAATCGTGAATTATTTGGATAAATAAGGAGAATAATATTCGCAATAAGACGAACTGTCGTGGGAAAGGCAGGTCAGATAGACTTAAATACACGCTTGCAACTTCAGCAGCAAGAGCTGAACACATCAACTTATTAGACTGAGTTCAACGACGATTCAAATATTTAAACCAGCTTTTTGTGCGGACCAGCTGTCCCCCAGAATTTCCTTGTCCTTTTGATTGTGAGAAACTATGGAAAGGAAACAACAACTTAGCTTAGGAACCAGGTGGGATCAATGGGTTCACCTTCCAACTTCATTATCATGTTGGATATTAATAATTTTTCTAAAAATCATATTTAAATGATTTCATTATACGTATGAGAACTCAAAACTAGGACAATGAAATATTTTACGCGTTTTTATTTTGAAATTAAGATTAATTAGAATTTATGTAGCACTCCACGAAGTTGTGCAGAAAACATGAGGCTTTTGTCAAGAGGGAAATAAATCAACCAGCTGCAATCTCAACCGACGAAGCAGTGAAAAAGTGAAACTGTGAATTGTACCAAAACTCAGGTACTTTGCTCCTGCTATCTTATTTTATATTAAACTCAAACATCAACGATAACTGATAATTATCAATTATAAGAAGGGAATTTTAAATTATTTGAAATTTTAATGGCCCAAAATTCGGACCGATTAATTTCAAATAATCTTAATGAAATTTGTTAATTTGAAAATCATCATATTGTAGGATACGTTGAAGCCTCATCAGAAGGACAGAGATTTGCAAATAAATTAGAGATATTAATAAAGCGAATTAAGGGTAAAGGAAAAGGGCAATGCAAACACAACAGAAAAGGGGGCACAATTAAAAATCTGGATTTTCACATGAAATTCGAAGAAATTAGGACAAACCCTTAGCCTAGTCTGGTCTTTCGTATCCATTCATAATTAAATATCACAGATATTTTGTTGTGATTCATATTTGTAAAGAAAAGAAAGGGCAATGATGGACTTTGATTATCATTATTATTTATTTTATCACTTCAAGATGTCCCCGAGTTCACCTGACTCCTGCATTTCCTTAAGGATGTCCAGTCCCCCGATTAGCTCACCGTCTACGTATAGTTGGGGGTAGGTGGGCCATTCCGAGTAGACTTTCAGTCCCTCCCTCACCTGAAACAATTAGTGGAAGCGTAACAACACCAAGCGCAATGAGATGGAAGTTAGGTTTTAGTCCCTCTCTCACCTGCAGCAATTAGTTGGTTTAGTGGGGTTCTATCCAAGAGATGCATTGTTTGCCTGGTCTGAATGAGAGTGAAAAAGATTAGGCTTCCAGTCCCCCTTCACGGAAACAGAGATGGAAACGTGATAATGGCCTTGAGACCAAACTTGGTTCTTTTCACTACCTTTTTGACGTTCAGCTTTTGACTGTTGAGTGATATTGGTGTCCACTAATCATTCAATTCATCAAAAACAACCAGCAACCAAAAGAAAAAACCGGTGTTTTGCTACCGATATGATGAAAGAGCAGGTAAAACAGATGTTTCAACATATAATTGACAACGCGGTTAAATGTTTTATAGAACGGTATTTAACAGTTTGATTGACCATGTCATTCTTATTATTCCTGAAGATAGGTAGGGACATGTTTCCCTTACAGAAATTAAACGACTGGATTTATGTTTATTATCGACATTTTCAATCGAAATAAGTCAACCTATACTGCAAACTAGCATTCAATTTCCATTCAAGAAATAAAATCTACAAACCTCATTGTCGGACAAGATGTCGAAGGTGCCGAAGTCCGTGGTGTACTCTGACAGCAGAGCAACTGTTGTTTTGCTGAAGCCACAGCGCGGTTCTGAGGCATTCCCCTTCATAAACAGCATGATCTGAAATTACCAGCGTTTAGGGGGGATCTTGGCTTACTCGCACAAGGAAAGGCAGGAAATGCAGCAGAAAACCCAGAAAATAGGGGAAAAGTTAACACTTGTACGAATAGATCTGCCATTTCCTGTCTGAGAAATATGCTTTTTACTTCGCGTGATAGTAATCTTCCAGCCATGTGACGTCACCAAGCAGTTCCGCGCGCGAAAGGATGACGTAACGGGCGCATTACTAATAAGCAAAGTATACCTTGTGAGAGTTAATGAGGTTTTTGAGGCGTGTCTCCAGAGTTATCTTCACGGGGAGGGTGGTAATGAGTTCTCCAGTCTCCTCCATCTCCTTAATGATGTCCAGACCTCCCATCAGCTCACCCTCGTGCCAAACCTGAGGATAGGTAGGGTATCTTAGTGTACAAAACACAGGAGAAAGTTGCAGGGATTCGACAACCCATGTCTCTGAGCTTTTTAAAATGAGAGGGTATGAGTTTCATTGGAATTCCAGAAATAAGTGAACTGTGTTATTTTAGCGACGAATTAAAAGCTGCTTCTCATTTTCCGCAAATTATAGCAAAAGTCAGACTTTATCAGAAAGTTTTTATAATGGGTAAGTGTCCGCTTTTCAATACCTGAGGATAGGTAGGCCATTCCCCGAACTTCTTCAAGCCTTCCCGCACTTCACTATCTGACAGTATATCAAAGTAGGAGAACTCTATGTTTCTGCTGGAGAACAACTCCATCATAGCGCGCGTGAACTTGCACTTTGGGGCCTGCAAAATGTGTATTCTAAAGGATATTCCAGTGTACGAAATGCATGTAAACGTCCGTGTAAACAATTTACAATTTGGGAATATCATTTCGAGGGGCGGTCAGAGGACTGCTACCTTGCACTGGTATTCTACTTATATAGTAATTTGTGCTAGATAAACTCTGAAAGATTAACGCCCCCGACTTCCCACAATACCTGTGGCGTGCCCTTGATGAACACAACACATTTCGCCATCTTGGTGAGACGTTCACATCTCGTATTGATATCTTCAACTGGTTTCTGAGGTTCTGAAGCATCGCATTCTGATACCAGTTTATCGACTGTTTTAGCTATCTTAGGGACGTTCAAACCACCAATCGTTTCCTGGTAAGAGACATAATTATTGGTCTGGGAAACATATAGGACCCAGATAATGTACGAGCGAAATTTGGGGGTATTTCGGTGATGAAAATTCCTCGCATGCAAGAACGGTGGATAATCTCTGGATTTTAAAATTGAACAAAACGATTATCGATGATTAACTATTATCGCGCGATATTAACAACGGTGCCTTATTAACGATACCTCATTAACAATGGTACCGTATTAACAACGCTACCTTATTAACAACGCTACCTTATTAACAACGCTACCTTATTAGCTACGATACCTTATTAACAACGATACCTTATTAACAACGATACCTTATTAACAACAATACCTTATTAACAACGGCACCTTGTTAACAACGGCACCTTGTTAACAACGGTACCTTGTTAACAACGGTACCTTGTTAACAACGGTACCTTGTTAACAACGGTACCTTATCAACAACGGTACCTTGTTAACAACGGTACCTTATCAACAACGGTACCTTATCAACAACGGTACCTTATCAACAACGGTACCTTATTTACAACGGTACCTTTTTAACAACTGTACCTTATTTACAACGGTACCTTATTAACAACGATTATTAACAACATTACTTACAACATTTTTAACAACAATTAAGCAAAACAACTCGAACAAGAAAATGAAAACTAATGACCAGAGCTGCAGCACATGCCTTTTTATATGTTGGCTGACACCACTCAGTCATCTATGACGAACGGCGACGTATGCACATTCCACATACCAACTTTATGACGTTGACACCACTCGGGACCCAATCAAGCAAGAATTTTTTACAAGAATTTACAAGAATTTTAAAATATAATTTGTGACAAAAGCAATGTCATTCAAATCACACACAAGTCAGTAGCTTATGTTAAACGGAGATGATATTGTGATTTGGTGATTTGGTGATGTGTTATGGTGATGGAATTAATTTGATGCGGAGTCATCAATGTACTGATTCGAGGAAGAAAAAAGGATACAAAAAGGGGTTCACAATTTGAAATACTTGAAGGATCTAGGTGAGATTGGGGACCATAGAGCGGGCACGTACCAAAGAGCCAACAGAGATGCTGAAGAGAAATAAGAACTGATGAGAGCTGATGTAACAGGAGTGATGGTGCAGGAGGAGCAAAGCAACAAGAACTCACGAAGACCTGGAGAAGGAGAATGAGAAAAGAAGAAATGGATAGGGTTGATGTTGTCCCCCCGGCCTACGCATGCCCCACGCATGGGACACAGTTAAGCCCAAATCGGTACGCAGCCAGGTGAGCATCGGAGGGGCACCCGCTTCCCACACATATGTAGCAGGTGGCTGGATCACTACCAGCGCAAGTCGGAAACACCCCCTATTTTCCACTCAGCCATCTGGGATCCAAACTGAGTGGGACACTTAGACAACACCCAGGCCCTAAGAGATGCGGACTCAGAAGATGAAAAGAGCAGACAAGGCTGGACAAACAAAGAGCAGGAAGCGGAAGGAGGGAAAGACTGAGGAGAGAGAGATTGAAGGTGGAACCACAGGAGATCTAAGATAAGCTTTCACCTTGTTGAGACAGTTCCTTTTTGTACTTTAGAATGCTCTTGTACATAATTTTGATTGCCCTGGTCGTGATTTGAATATGTCTCACAAGTGCATCATTGTTTGATTCAGCAGGATCTGTTGGAGTTGTCCTGGCTATCTGAATGCCATTGAGAGGAGTATCACCATGGTTGATGTCAAGACTGTTGATCAATGAAGCCATCTTTTGCCTTTGTGATGCTGCTAGCGGACAATTGGCAAGGATGTGTTCTTCGTCTTCAATGGCTGAGATGTCGATTCCTTTTGAAGAGCAGAAGTCACAGGTCCTTTCTGCTTTAGGAATGTTTTTGTGCCTACCAGTTTCAATATTGAGTTTGTGAGCACTACAGCGGATCCTTGCAGTAAATTTCCTGTCCTCAAAATTGCGGGCATGGTCAAGGTAATGCTCCCACGTGATCTTGTCTTTGACGAATGAAGTTACGTACACATACCGACTCTATGACGTTGACACCAATCAACATCAAATCAAGCATCGATGATAAACTATTATCGCGCGATATTAACAACGGTGCCTTATTAACGATACCTCATTAACAATGGTACCGTATTAACAACGCTACCTTATTAACAACGCTACCTTATTAGCTACGATACCTTATTGACAACGATACCTTATTAACAACGATACCTTATTAACAACAATACCTTATTAACAACGGCACCTTGTTAACAACGGCACCTTGTTAACAACGGTACCTTGTTAACAACGGTACCTTATCAACAACGGTACCTTGTTAACAACGGTACCTTATCAACAACGGTACCTTATCAACAACGGTACCTTATCAACAACGGTACCTTATCAACAACGGTACCTTATCAACAACGGTACCTTATCAACAACGGTACCTTATCAACAACGGTAACTTATTAACAACTGTACCTTATTTACAACGGTACCTTATTAACAACGATTATTACTAACATTACTTACAACATTTTTAACAACATTATTAACAACAATTAAGCAAAACAACTCGAACAAGAAAATGAAAACTAATGACCAGAGCTGCAGCACATGCCTGACACCACTCAGTCATCTATGACGAACGGCGACGTATGCACATTCCACATACCAACTTTATGACGTTGACACCACTCGGGACCCAATTAAGCATGACGAATGAAGTTACGCACACATACCGACTCTATGACGTTGACACCAATCAACATCAAATCAAGCATGAAGAATAGCAACATTTGCACATTCCACAATGTGGATTTTAATGTGCACTATTTACCTACACCCTACCTATCTGTGTGACATTGATCGGGAAAACAGACGGTTTGTTGTTTCAGTCAGGCAAGCGACAGTCTTGCCACGTTATAAGCTTAGCTTAACCGACCTACAACCGATCGGTTGGTGCACGGTACGCACGTACCGCGCGCGTATGTACGGTCCAGTTGTTAGTCATAATCCACAATGCGCGCAAAATATAGTGGTGTGCAGCGACTGACTAAAAATGAAAAAGTCGTCGCGCCGTCCGCTGACTCAATCTCAATACTGTCATTTGGTCACAAAGTGGCAATCTCTAATCGTTTAACCACGATCTTTATTTTCTGATGTAACGAAGGACTGACAAGTGACAACTTATGCAGATGATTTACGTTACCTGTAGTTGGTTTTTGTGGTAGATTAGGCAAGTCGGAACTGATTCAATGTCGTGCGCTTCGCAGAACTTAGATACCTTCTCTGTATCTACCTGGAAGAATGAGTGATATTGAAGTATTAGATATCAATCATACGAAATCTGATGTCTCTATGTGATTTTGATATATCCACTGTAAATGATAAGAAACAATTATTTTACCAGATTCGTTTAAAAATCCTAAGTTCTAACTTATAACAAAGTACCCACAAATAAAAACAACTCAGGGCGTTTCACACCAACAGCAACAAGAAGGCAGCAATAAGTACTAAAGAAGGTAAAGAAAGTACTAAAGAAGGTCAAGAAAGTAGTACTTAAATTACGATTAAATATTACAAACCTGGAAGACCTGAAGAGCTTGGTATTTCTGGGACAGGGCTTGCAATGAAGCTGTTATGGTTTTACAGGGCTCTGACCAAGTTGCAGTAAAGTGTAACACCAGGATCTGTTTATTGGAGTCAACTGTCTGCTGTAGGGCCCCTTCACTGCTTATCATTGTCACAGCTATGGAATGGAAATGAAAAGGCGACTTATTGACTAGTGATGATTTTAATAGAAAATTCTGTAAAATGTTATGGCAACGAACTTAAAATTCAAGGATTAAAATGGTTTCATTCTGAATATTCATTGTTTTTCCTTAAAATCCCCCTTGAATCTGGTGCAAATGATAACTCTGTTCTAATTCTATCAATGAAATTAAATAAACAAATAACTAGTTAACATCAAATTCAAAATACATTTTCAGTTCATTCAATCGCGATTCAATTACGAAATTTGAATTCTTTAAAATGGCGAAAATTCATTAAGAATTAATACTGTCAGTACATACAAGTATACAATATTTATAATTATACTGTATTTTGACTGAAAAGCATGAGTCAGCTACAAATAATAAAACATGGAAGTTATAGTCATCGGGTTGAAAGACACTGATTCAGGAAATTTTATTTGGGGATTTGGAGATAGGAATCAGAAAATCTAGTAGGTACTCTAGTGTACAAAATATCTATTCAAATGACCCTAAGGAGTGAAGGGAATAGTTCCCATCCCACTCAAAGAAAAAATGCTATAAAAATTATTTAAAATCTGTGGAACTATAATTTCTAACTACTTAACTAGTAACTGAATAACATTCAAAGCAGATGTTATTTGATAGCTTACAGTAGTGTTATTTATGGCAATCTGGCCGCTGAACAATAAGACTGTCCTTTGAGATGCTGCTTCATGAACTGTTCCAACATATCTAACTTTACGTAATGCATGAGTATAGCGTACTTATCTTTACACCCGTACTTCTGATGCCAGTAAAATCCCCCGATATTAACGGGTTTAATGCGCCCTGAGTGGTACGCCAGGGCCCCAATAAACGCGTCTTCCACGTAAAACACAGGCTGGGCCCCGGTCTGGTATACCCTCAGGAATTCCCGTACAGTATCCCTCCCTAAGATGTACCCAGACCCACTGCAGTAGGGTGAGAACATATCAGGGCCCCATAGGTCCTTGGAAACCTCGTACCGACCTGACCTGAAAACACGGGATCCAACCACTTTGACACCGCCGTAAAAATACTCTTGACTATGGAGTCCGGAGATGTAATTATCGAGGAGTTGGATGTTAATGAAGGTGTCATCATCCGCTTTCACCAGAAAATCATAATCGTATTTCTGCAAACTGTGCTCCAGAATCCACAGCACTTTCAGCACGAGGTTATGGTAGCTGTCGATGTTGTCTGCTATGATGAGATCCCCGAATTCTGCTGCTTCCCGTTCCAAATCTGCCGTGGTTTTCTGACTTTCACTCCGACCCACTACGAACATATACCTCCAGTCGGTGAGAACCTCCCCACTTTTATCCCTCCACTTATACCCCGCCCAGCTCTTGTCCCTTAACACCGCCCGGTGGCGGCCGTGATCGGGCGCTGTAATGATAAATACCAGGAACTTAAACCTCGGCTTCGCCTCACTCGGCTTCTCCTCACTAGAGTCATTAACACCTCCGTATGAAGTGTAGCCTTTGTTAGTGGTGTTGTCACCTGACACCAGTTCGTTGTCACCTGACAACATCCCAGTGTAGTCCAGGCGGGAGAAGTCGATACTGCTATGGTCGTAGTAGGAGATGTTGAGGATTATGTACGTGACTCCAGCAATGGTCAGGATTATGTAGAGGAAGAGAAGGTTGGGGAGCCCTCCACCGTAACTCATCGGACATGCCTGATTAGGTAATACTGTTACTCCCTGTCACTGTAATAAGGTGATTAGGGCATGCTGTTAGGAAATACTGTTACTGTATTATAAGCTGATGTCATTATCATTAGATTCATTGAATGGGGCATTTTGTACTTTAGGAGGGTAGCTTTATGTCATTTAATTCATTAAAAGATTAAACTATGGGGTACGCTGTGCTGGTTGGAAATACTGTTATGACGAGAAACTTATACTGGACATACCACAAACAGGGACCCAAGGATCCGTCTGGGAATTTGAAAGGTAATTTGAACGTTGCATGTATCAGGGTTCAAAACGAGAGAGGAGTTTCAGCATTAAATTCAGACTATATGTCTACAAGAATGATAGACAATGGTCCGGATGAGATAAAAGGTAAAATGTAAAATTCTCGATAAAAAACCTGATCACAGATTATAAATAAATCTGACACTACTCCAACAATCAAATATCCTCGTCAACCACCTTCAGAATTCCATAATAAATAATTTAATTCATTTCTTCATCGCTACTTTCATCAGAACACTCCTCCTCACTCCCCTCAAATTCCTCCTCACTCCCCTCAAATTCCTCACCACTTTCCTCATCCATCTCATCCTCATCTACGTCCATTTCATTGCTCTTCTTTTTCTTCACCTTTTTCGGCATGACAATATTTATCTGAAAATTGAAGCATAATAGTTACTAATTTATTCACAGGAAAGAATCAAGAATTGAAAAATAATTGAATACTGCAATGAAACAAATTTCAGAACTAACAAACATAATCCGAAATTAGAAACAATGAAGGTTTTTTCAGAACTCGCAAAAACATACGTAATTAACAAAGATAGTGAAAATTTTCGGTATCCATTAGGAAACAAAGTAACGTTCTGGGTGTGACGACCACATTGAAAGCGTGCAGGATGAGAAGAGCATGATTATAGAAAAGTACATTAGTTACATACGAAGTACCCTGGGCCAACTTTACGAAATGCTCGAATAATGTAGTCTACATCATGAATCGTTTACTCAAGTTACAAGTCAATAAGTACAAAATTTATCTCAATACATATTTTGATTTAGCAAGGTTTGAAGCGGTTTATGATGAGATTTACCTTCTATTGAGGCTAACAAGTTAGCACTGAGATGAGTTGTGGTTCGAATCAAATAATGGACGTGACAAGCAGTGAACGTTAAACAATGGTAGAATGGTCGTGGACAACATGTCCTACGAACAATGAAATGCCTCTTAATTGTTAAACCATGAAATAATCACATAGCAATAGGGGTGATATAACACTATAACTACTGTGTTAAACAGCCCTTCCGCACCAATGGAAAGCCCTAAAACATCAATGGCGAGGCAAGGATCATAGCATCATCCTAGGTCCATTCAGGGGGATGAAGCTCTGCAACGGACTGCAGGCTGGCTCCCAACTATAACTCCAATGAGGAGTACCAACCTCGGAGGAGTTGACTCTCAGTGCGTCTCCTGTGTACAGGAACTTGCTGACGTCACCCAACAGATCCTCTGGGATCTCCACTGTATCTCCTGACAGAGTCTTCTGACTCTGGACGTAGAACTTGAGTTTCTGATCTCTGAGCTGCTTGAGGATCAGCCTGCCTACAGCAGAGTGGTCTGGCTCTTTGTTCTGTACCATGTTGTACCTGCAATAAGTAAAGGTGGCTGGTGGGTGCCTAGAGGAGCAGATTTGTTTCGTTTCATGGACGATGGCATTCCCACAAAACTCTTGGACAATATTAAACTTTACAACACTACTTTATACAATCAAATTTGAGATTTCCTGATGACGTTGAAGTTTCGACGAAATTAGTTGAATTTCAGAAAAAATTCGTTTCACTTCGCTGAGCTAAGAAGAGAAAATTATTCATTAAATAGGATAGAGGATAGTATTTTTTGGTCTAATGAGGGTACAGAAAGGAGGGTTCGGAGGGCAGCAAGGATGAGAGAGTTCCCTCCAAAAAGAGGGCAGTTCAGCAGCTGCTATGTGATTACTTAGTACTTCCCAATTTTAAGTACCTAGTTTGTTTTGTACCATGTTGTACCTGACGGAGAGTGCATCTAGGAACCCCTCAGGATGGCTGTAATCTGGCAGAGTGAATTGCAGCATGGAGTCCTCCTTGCTTATGCAGCGAGACAAGGCCGCCAAGACGGCACTGGGCTGGTTCATGTAGGAGTTCATGTTTTGCAGGATATTTAGCATTCCTTTATACTCAGTTGGAATCTTCCCTGGAGGAAACTAGAGGATTGAATCGAATCAACCAATTAGAATAAATCAACGGATTCCTGGACTAAACAATTTCATTTGACAGACGTTCCGTGCAATTTTGTAATGAGTCATCATGATTTAATGAGTAAATGAGCGACCCATTAAAACCAATTCATCTTAGGAATTAACTTCATTCAATGAAAACAAAGAAAGTGTACCAACTTCAATTTGTGCACGGATAAATAATATAAAATTGGAAAAGATCGACCAAGGCTTCTCAAACCTGTTACCGTCGCTAATTTCAGATTATCACTGATTTTGGTAGCACTGGTGTTCTTAGCTCTTGTTCTTCCACAGCATTTGAGGATGGAGCTAACAACACAAGCTTTTCCAACTTGAGGCGTTCCAATGATACCAACTGTTATTTCTGGAAAGGAATGTGATGCCAATTGCCATCATAATGGTAATATACAGGGTGCGCCAAAAGTCTTGTCCCCTTTTACTTTTTTGATCATTCGAAAAATACTGCAGATATTTCGATTCTGTAAAAAGTTTCTTTAAATACAACCAAAGAATGTACTAACACTGTAATATGAATAACTGAACTGAATCTTCAGAATAATTTAAAACATTTTGTTTGTAACTTATATCATACTAATGTTTTGAAATTTATTACCAGAAAACAAGTTTCTACCAACCTTGTTTAATAGAATTTTTCAAATTATTCAGAAGAGGTTTTACTCCTCCAAATCTTGATAATGTTTGCTTCAAAGCAGGAATAATCTGCTCACAGTCACTCAACAAAATCTGTGTACTTTTGAAGATATATGTGGGAGCTTTTTGGGAGAATACTGAGTACCAGTATAATAATTGATTATTTTCTTCTATGTAAGTACTGCAATTGATCATTGAAATCTATCAGACAAACCGTACCTAGTCACTAAAAAATGAATGTTTATGAAGTATTCGGCCGAGGACAGGACCTATGATAAAAGAATAAATTATAAAATTTCTTACATACTTCTTAGAGACAGTTAAATAATGTTCAGAACCAAAATATCAATATGAACTAAATGTAGCCATTCATAAGGAATACCAATAAACATGTAATTTTGAAACTGAACTAAGAATCAATTTACCAGTATTTTATAACAGATTGGGGGACCAGATCAACTTTGTTGAGGATGAAAATAACAGTTTTATTTTCATTAATTATTTCTGAGTAAATGTCTTCTGAAAAGCATTCTTCAGCACTCCTTACATCAATTACCCACAGCAGGGTACTACATTGTGAAATTACTGATTTATATGATATTGAACTTTGAGAGATTATCTTAGGTGGTTTTGATTCATCAGACTTCCTACTAACTATCATAGTGGTTTTATTTTTGTTTTTCAGCTTTGATTCTTTCTTAGCTTCTGTATGCTCTAGTGCATTAAGTAGAAGCTCCTCTTTGAATGGTGCAAGGTTGGGAACATGGCCATCACCTTTTTTCTTCTTCTTATTAACAGAAGTTTTCAAAGTTTTTGCAAGCTTCTTATTGTGTTCTCTGACTTTCTTCCTGATCTTATATTTCTTGTGACATGTCATCCGCTTACTTTCTTTCTTACCAAAAGCCTTGACCATCTTTAACCTAGGTTGAAATAATAAGGTAGAATTTAAATTCAATTTATTAATTGAATTTAAATTTTCATCTACAATTGTGGCATATGGGTATAGAATAGAATAGAATAGGAGGATTTTGCCAAGAGGCAACTCAATTAGACAAGACATTCATTCATCATATTTCATCATTAACATGTAGGTAACCTAACTAGGGTACTCAAAATAAAATCATTAAGTGTGCAATGAACACTGTTCATTACACTGTAAACAGTTTCATTGCAAATATAGTGTTTTTGTTCTGGTTCTTCAGTTCCTTGACCAGAGTCCTACGTTTAGTTCCCTGCTCCAATTTCATGTCCAGGTACAATTACACTGCACTACCTTTGGGATCATTCACATATCATGCAATCAATTTTTGGCCGATTTTAACCCCCCCCTCCCCCCCATAATCATGTTTACAGTAGTTGTATTTGTTACAATAACATATAACGTAATCATTCGGAAACACCCCCCTCCCCCTAGTTGATTACGTAATATGTGAACAATCCCTTTCATTGTCTCTCAGTTTACATGCCATACATGGGATATAAGTTGGACGAACTCACCTTCACTGGTGACAGTCCTTTTTCTTCTTTTTTGTCCAATATCCACAAACAATCATGACCCCTTGTGAGGCATGATGGCAACTATCCAAGTGGAGTGTTCTACTGGAACCCACCCACTGCTAGTCCACTGGAACTCCTCACTGGGTACCAGGGGGTGAATAGAAGCCCTTTTGGGCAACAATTAAGCAGAGGCACCCCTCCCAAGGTTGACTACTGTTCTCCCTTTGGTATTGGGGCAGGGACCTGGTTCATTCCAGTTGGGGCCTCATGCAGTCATGTACCTCCCCCTCCTGAGTGTGTCAACTGCACTTCCCCATGCAGTTTGTATCATCCACACCTTCTACCTGCTGGGTGGTACTCTCTAGTACCACTCAACAGCTAAGTATCATAACCTCATATTATATATTGGGCAGCCCAGTACTCACTTTGTAAGTTTGTACATCTCAACATCCATTATGACTTCCTCCCTTGGAATCAAAAGCCCCTCTTAAGATTCTCACCTTATACAGCTTGTTAAAGGGGTCCCCAACACCCTCCAAATCCCTCTAAGGTCCCTCAGCCTCACCTGCTTGATTTATTTTTGTTTCTTCCTGGTAGCAGCAGTTAGATTGATGACCCCTGGTTGCATTATCAACCCTCTAACTGCAATAAAACTTAGCCCACTGTCCAACTCTCTGCAAGAACCAGTTACTAAGCACAATTCTATCTCATTATCTTCCCCCACTTTCATGACCCTCACCTGCTGGGAACTCCATACTTCAAACCAGTCACATTACCTCACCAAATTCGACAAGCTACAAATTTTTATACAAATAGAGTATAGACATATAGAGTAAATTATGAAATAAATCTGATTCAGCAACATTATCATGATTAACAAACAACCCTCATGAACATCTATTAAGCACCTGTGGCCTTCAAAATGCTGGAATAGACCCTGTATTCTGTCCATAAGAAACAGCAATACACATAGTAGAAGACTGTCTAGCACTCTCCTTAGGATTTGTTCACATATTACGTAATCAATTTTTGGCTGATTTTAACCCCCCCCCCTCGTAATCAAGTTTACAGTAGTTGTATTTGTTTTTATTATTATTATAAGAGACGGTAGGCTACTAAGCCTCCGTAGTGCCCCCAAACCCCACGGATTTGGAGGTCATATATGCACGACCATACCCTTCAAGAAACCTGGGTCGGCACGTTTCCATTCAGGTATGCGTACTATTTATAAGCATACTCGCTTTAAGAGTACAATCTCTCCCCACTAGCGTAGCTCTAGTTGTATTTGTTACAATGCAATAACATGTAACATAATCATTCAGAAACCCCCTCCCTCCCCCTAGGTGATTATGTAATATGTGAACGATCCCTTACAGAGAATATATCCTTCAAATTCAAACTTGGTGAAATTATCAACTCTGACCAATCCACATTTTCACAAACTAATTAAGTTTTTGATCGAATCTAACTGAGCCTATCCCACCAAAAGATAAACCTGACAAAAATACCACTTAATAACTAGTTCCTACCTTCTATTCAAAGGCAGCATCCTGGAACTGGGCTTTGCCCATTGAGCCCAGTTAAATCCCAGTCAATAGGAATGTCTTATATGGCCAATATCGTTTTTCCCACCCTAGAAAATGGTATAGAAGAAGAAATTAGGCGAAAACATTGTTCAGAAGCCAAGTCATGACGGCCTCAAGTTGCCAACTAAACACAACATGCTGCACCCAATAATAACTTTGCAGCGGAAGCATCTTAAGTTGCCTTGTTTTATATTTCTTGACACCTGTCTTCATTTCTTTTCCTTCTATCATTTACACAGTCTGGCTGGGTCAGACCTCCCAGTGTCTAATTTAATAATTGCAATCGTGCAACCATGGATTACCTTAGGCTGCTATCGGGTCGACATACAAAAAGCGCCAAAAATAAAGTACTGTACTGTTTAAAGCATGTTTGGGTTATTTATTTAAAGGGTCAAGGTGAGGAATTTTTTGTTTTGCTTATTTTTATTGTATTCCAAATTGATGATTAAAAATAAATTTCTTTTCCTTAAAAATTTCTTTTCCTTAGGTGGTACATAGCCACCTTTGCCAGATCTCTGACTTAATCTGCAGGCAAGCATCATCTTGCTTTGCAGTCTGATTGATGCCACAGGCATTGGCAGCTTGCCGGTCCAGAGGGTCATGGAACAGCTGGCTGCTCTCAGTTCAGGATATCCCTGGCAGTCCGGTGGCCTAAAAAACCACCCAGGAGTTCATACCCTCAGTATTAGGGATAGTCTCCATGCTCAGCATGGCTGCCACCGGCCTGGTCATTTAAAGCCACCCTGGCACCTGGCCGTTTTACTAAGACTAAGACTAATCCCTTTGGTGAGTGTGACTGACAAGCCTACCCCTCTAACTCTGCAATCTTATTGTACAATGGTTTTCCTGACAACAGGAGGCACAGGACCAGAAGCAACTGCTGTGTTGAAGCGTTTGGCTGAAATGGTAGCAAATTAATTAATTAATTAATTAATCTACTTAGTTATACACGGGGTATAACCTGCTCCTAATTGTGAGCCCAATGAACAATAAACAGAACAAATATCTATGTAATGCACCTCTGCTTATTGAAAATCAATAATAATTTAATAAAGTTAAAAGTTTTTTCTTTTTTAAATGGTTTTTAAAATTTGGGTTTTTATTCCTTTGGGGTCTTTCAATTTTTTTTTATTCCCAAAATTTTTTTTAAAATACCCCTGTTTGGCAAAATTTTTGGGTTTTTTGGGTTGGTAATTCTGTATGCGGGCGCTTAAATTTCCTCCCCCAAGCTAGACAGTAAATGATCACAGGACTTCCAATGAATTTTTTGATATTTCAGCTGTACTCGCGGATAGACATGACTTTGTGTGATATTGTGTGACTAATGTGTGATATTTCAGCTTTACTCGCGTATAGACATGACTTTGTGTGATATTGTGTGACTAATGTGTGATATTGTGTGACTAATGTGTGATATTTCAGCTCTACTCTGTGTGATATTGTGTGACTATAATGTGTGATATTTCAGCTGTACTCGCGTATAGACATGACTTTGTGTGATATTGTGTGACTAATGTGTGATATTTCAGCTTTACTCGCGTATAGACATGACTTTGTGTGACTAATGTGTGATATTTCAGCTCTACTCGCGTATAGACATGACTTTGTGTGATATTGTGTGACTAATGTGTGATATTTCAGCTCTACTCGCGTATAGACATAACTTCGTGTGATATTGTGTGACTATAATGTGTGATTTCAGCTGTACTCGCGTATAGACATGACTCTGTGTGATATCGTGTGACTAATGTGTGATATTTCCGCTCTACTCGCGAATTGGCATGACTTTGTGTGACTAATGTGTGATATTTCAGCTGTATTCGCGGATAGACATGACTTTGTGTGATATTGTGTGATTAATGTGATATTTCCGCTCTACTCGCGTATAGACATGACTTTGTGTGATATTGTGTGACTAATGTGTGATATTTCAGCTGTAGTCGCGTATAGACATGACCTTGTGTGATATTGTGTGACTTATGTGTGATATTTCAGCTTTACTCGCGTATAGACATAACTTTGTGTGATATTGTGTGACTATAATGTGTGATATTTCAGCTTTACTCGCGTATAGACATGACTTTGTGTGATATTGTGTGATTAATGTGTGATATTTCAGCTGTACTCGCGGATAGACATGATATTGTGTGACTAATGTGTGATATTGTGTTTGATTAATGTGTGATATTTCAGCTCTACTCGCTAATAGACATGACTTTGTGTGATATTGTGTGACCAATGTGTGATATTTCAGCTGTACTCGCGGATAAACATGACTCTGTGTGATATTGTGTGACTATAATGTGTGATATTTCAGCTCTACTCGCGTATAGACATGACTTAGTGTGATATTGTGTGACTAATGTGTGATATTTCAGCTCTACTCGCGTATAGACATGACTTTGTGTGATATTGTGTGACTAATGTGTGATATTTCAGCTCTACTCGCGTATAGACATGACTTTGTGTGATATTGTGTGACTAATGTGTGATATTTCAGCTCTACTCGCGTATAGACATGACTTTGTGTGATATTGTGTGACTAATGTGTGATATTTCAGCTGTACTCGCGTATAGACATGACTTTGTGTGATATTGTGTGATATTTCAGCTTTACTCGCGTATAGACATGACTTTGTGTGATATTGTGTGACTAATGTGTGATATTTCAGCTCTACTCGCGTATAGACATGACTTAGTGTGATATTGTGTGACTAATGTGTGATATTTCAGCTCTACTCGCGTATAGACATGACTTTGTGTGATATTGTGTGACTATAATGTGTGATATTTTAGCTGTACTCGCGTATAGACATGACTCTGTGTGATATTGTGTGTGACTAATGTGTGATATTTCAGCTCTACTCGGGTATAGACATGACTCTGTGTGATATTGTGTGACTAATGTGTGATATTTCAGCTGTACTCGCGTATAGACATGACTTTGTGTGATATTGTGTGACTATAATGTGTGATATTTCAGCTCTACTCACGAATAAACATGACTCTGTGTGATATTGTGTGACTATAATGTGTGATATTTCAGCTTTACTCACGGATAGACATGACTTTGTGTGATATTGTGTGACTTATGTGTGATATTTCAGTTGTATTCGCGTATAGACATGACTTTGTGTGATATTGTGTGACTATAATGTGTGATATTTCAGCTCTACTCGCGTATAGACATGACTCTGTGTGATATTGTGTGACTATAATGTGTGATATTTCAGCTGTACTCGCGTATAGACATGACTTTGTGTGATATTGTGTGACTATAATGTGTGATATTTCAGCTCTACTCGCGTATAGACATGACTTTGTGTGATATTGTGTGACTATAATGTGTGATATTTCAGCTTTACTCGCGTATAGACATGACTTAGTGTGATATTGTGTGACTATAATGTGTGATATTTCAGCTGTACTCGCGGATAGACATGACTTTGTGTGATATTGTGTGACTATAATGTGTGATATTTCAGCTGTACTCACGTATAGACATGACTCTGTGTGATATTGTGTGACTATAATGTGTGATATTTCAGTTGTATTCGCGTATAGACATGACTTTGTGTGATATTGTGTGACTATAATGTGTGATATTTCAGCTCTACTCGCGTATAGACATGACTCTGTGTGATATTGTGTGACTATAATGTGTGATATTTCAGCTGTACTCGCGTATAGACATGACTTTGTGTGATATTGTGTGACTATAATGTGTGATATTTCAGCTCTACTCGCGTATAGACATGACTTTGTGTGATATTGTGTGACTATAATGTGTGATATTTCAGCTTTACTCGCGTATAGACATGACTTAGTGTGATATTGTGTGACTATAATGTGTGATATTTCAGCTGTACTCGCGGATAGACATGACTTTGTGTGATATTGTGTGACTATAATGTGTGATATTTCAGCTGTACTCGCGGATAGACATGACGCTGAACCCGGAACTTGACGGGGGACTGGAGGAGGGAAAGTACCGGCTGACTATTGACTACAACTACCCAGTCCTCTACTACCAGAGCAAGAAGTTCTTCGTTCTCTCAACCACCAGGTATTAAAAAACACGCCAAATTTAATTCTACTTATACCTTAGTACAGAATATTTATACGTCACGAATTTTATACGGATATTATTTATACGACATTAAATTTAGACGATTTTATCAGCCACCAAGAATAAAGAAATTCGGTTTGATGAATTCAGTAAAAATTTTGATATTAATTATTCAATGTGAGACAAGAGAATGGGTCCACTAAGCCTTCAGTATCCCTTATGTTTTGAGTATCACGTATTCTTTTCACTGCTTAGTGCTTTTATAAGCAATACCAGCTGCAGACGATCCTTGTAAAATATTTGACTTTACTTCTGGTGTCTTAAAGTAAGTGAAAGCGTTGGATATTGTCTTTGCATGCAGAGTTCGAAGAACAGCTTTTCCTGTATTAACTTTGATGTCATCTATTTCTGGAGAAATGTTAGGTCATAGACTAGTAATCTCAGCACTAGAATCCTGTTCAATAGTTTATTAAAAAACAATTAAAAACAGCCAAGTTTAATTTAACTTATCGTTCACACTCCAGTTATTTTAGCTAGCAACCACAGTTCAAGTTATGTGATCACCAGGTATTTTAGTATTTCATCTACAAATCACAGTTCAAGTAATCTGATCAAATCATGTCAGTAATGTTAGTATTTCATAATCATCTACGAACTGCCAGGTATTTTACTATACATTTGATTAGTAATTTGATGAACATCCGTTATCAAATACCTAACACAATATGTGTGCAGATGGCTCTATCACCGGAGTCCAGAAGGTTCGATAAAGACGCGAAGATTGACTGTTCGCGCGTCAACTTTCTGCATAGATTCTATCGAGAGCACACAATTTTTAATCTTAATCGAGTCCTCCGGTAATCGAGCGATCTGCAGTCTGCACGCATTAAATTTAAAATAATCTGATCTACTACGGAACTATGAATTTATCATACATGAAAAAACTTGATTTTAAGACTGCTTTATTTGATGAAAATTCGCACATGCACTACTGCATTAAAACTGAGAGTGATGACATCGCGAATGGAATGTACGCAGCTAAGATCATGTTACATCTTTAATGTAACTTACACGACTTATAATGCTTACTAAATGTCATCATGTTTCCTCTGGTTAATGCTCTGTCTCATAATGGCCATAAACTCTGCCATTGAATTCTGCACTCCTTGTACTTACTATTGTGTTTTTTGAGAATAATTTGATAAAGTATACATTCTTGCATTATAATCTAACATTTCATTGGTATTAAATTGGTATTGTCACGCTAAAATATTTCCTATTTATTCTGCTAAGTATTTATTTGACTATACATAATACACCTCAGTCGTGTTATAAATGTTGATATTTACTCCTATTATTTCAGCATTTTCGGGGGAAGGAACGTTATGATAGGTATCGTGTACCTTTGTCTCAGGGGCGTAGCCAGATTTTTGAAAAGGAGGAGGCGAGTTACATTCAAAACCTTTTGAATGCCTTATTTTGCTTGGCTCAAAGCTCTCATTACAATAAAATTAACAAATATTTCACATTTCCTGTCCGGCTGCCGGACAAGTGCGCACATGGGAGCTCAATAATTGACAGGGTAGCGTGGGAAAATTTAGGGAGTAGCCCAATCAGTAGATTGACTGCATCTGAAACGACAAGTGCGCACATTCAATGATTCAGCTCTAGGATTCAGCTCTAGGATTCAGCTCTAGGCTCTAGGCTCTATATGATACGCTGAAGCTATGAGCCGCATCACGTGAGCCGAACGTAACCTAACCCATCATGACCTCGCATGACAAAGCACCCATCATGACCTCGCATGGGCACTGTGCCTGCGCGCATGGTGGGGCACTCAGAGTTAGCGCCAAAGTCCGCTTCAAGTTCACTCACAGACTCCACTAGAAACATAGGGCTTTCTACTTGTCGTTTGTTTGAGTTTGGATCAGATTCTGACTTGGCTGTGTTGCAATGTGCGCAGTTGTCGTTTTCAGCATCTTATGTGCTCACTCAGCTCAAATCATTGACAGGGCACCCTGTTAGACCGTGGGAAATAGATTCTTATGTGCGCACTTGTCGGTAGGCCTCCTGTCCATTTCCTGGGGAGGCGACCGCCTGTGTCGCCTTCCCCCTGGCTACGCCCCTGCTTCGTCTAAGCGTGTAATAAATGTTGATATCATTTCAGCATATTCGGAGGTAGGAACGTTATGATAGGTATCGTATACCTTTGTCTAAGTGTGTAATAAATGTTGATATTATTTCAGCATATTCGGAGGTAGGAACGTTATGATAGGTATTGTGTACCTGGTGGTGGGGTCCCTGCTCCTCCTCATTGCTGCTGCTTTCGCTGTAATAGCACGCAAGGACGTGTAAGTAGATTCCTAGTTCCTTATTGTTAGAAATCATGTGATCAAATATTAGACACCAATGATTAGATTGCCAAAGTTTGATTTTCTGTATCGCGTTCAACATTGGTTGTTAAAAAGCCCCCCCCCCACCTAATGGCATGGTAAAATTAGTAAAATTGTACTTGATTTCAGACACTCGTTTCTAAGACAATGATGTCACGATGAGACGCTCCAGATAAAAACGAAGAAGGAAATAAGGAGGAAAGAAGCAAAAAAAGCTGGCACTTGGCAGCTGGAGGCATTGCACCAGCCCGTTCGTGTAAAATAACCCTGCTAACTATTGACAGGCCCTGCCTATTGACCTAGGACATTACTGCCTATTGGTTTAGGACATAACTGCCCACTGTTTATGCAATATTGACTGGTATGTGACACACCTGAGTCCTGCTGTTTTTCCACATTGCAGTCTACCAAGCGGTATTTGACATTGTAAATATTTCGCTTAGAATAATTTCTATTATTCAAATCTACAGTATTAGATTTCATTCCGTTACTTATCACAAATCAAAAAGGAAGTTCTTTTATTAGATTGTTGCTTGTTGTTACTTTGCTTCCATACGAGGGATATTCATTAATTGGGAGTTTTTGGGAAATCCTAATTTTTTTGCACTGCCACAATTTTGCCTGGCACAATTTTTCCCACTTCAATAATCACTCAATTTTGGGTGTGAATGTTTAATATTTTCCTCTTTTTAGCCAAAATTTTGAACTATAGATAGATATCCCTCGTATGCAGCATATTGTTGTGAAGATTAATTATCATACTTAGTATAATGAAATTGAAATGCAACTGGTTTGTAGTATTGTAAATTATTTGAATGTCTGTAATTTAGCGATAATTTAGTTGGTATAGTTTACTGAAATTTGATGGCCTACGCACAGCCACAATGTATAACTTATGCAAGGTTCACAATTAGCATGAGTTCACAATATCATAACCTTCTGAAATCTTCGGTTAGAGTATGATTAGCTTTGTTAACTTTCAGAGTCTGATTTCCTCAGCTCAACAAATTTCATCAGATAAATCCAACCAAAGTTCGAGATCATGCGACGGTATGCTTTGGCATATGTCTTGACATGTCATGACAAACTTACTTTTGAAAAAATACAGGATACATCACGTCAAAATGTTTGCACAATTTTCACCGCGGTTTTTTCGTTCTAATATTGTAGATTCTGATCATTATTTCTGCTGTATTATATTGAAATGAATTATGTATATTTTTGATTGAATTTGAACCATAATTAACGGTTTACTACTGTATGATTTACATCTACTATTTGTGTGATGT
Source organism: Beroe forskalii (assembly GCA_011033025.1). Taxonomy (NCBI): domain Eukaryota; kingdom Metazoa; phylum Ctenophora; class Nuda; order Beroida; family Beroidae; genus Beroe; species Beroe forskalii. The sequence goes on along the minus strand of WFMF01000258.1, from coordinate 220,450 downwards.
TTATAGTTTAATTGTTTGGTTTCGTTAATTTAGAAAAAAAATAAGAAAATTGGCCCGCGTTTCTTGGCAATGTATTGTACATAAATTCCCATTTATCTAATTTATACGTTTTCCATAAATGAATTGCCACACAGCGCTCAATTCCCTTATCATGTGCTATTGATTGACTAACTGATTGACTAATAGATTGACTAATGGATTGATTGATTGATTTTTTATCGATTGGTAGATGATTATTTCAATAAAACTTAACGAGCGTTCAAATTACCCCCAACTAACCCCTTCCTTCCCTTGAGCTGTAATCATGGCCCTCCCTCGATGCTTCTTCGACATCACTATCGGTGGTAAGCCAGCTGGACGTATTGTCATGGAACTGCGATCTGATGTGGTCCCTAAGACTGCTGAGAACTTCCGTGCACTGTGCACTGGAGAGAAGGGATTTGGGTATAAGGGCAGCTCCTTCCACAGGGTCATCAAGAGGTTCATGTGCCAAGGAGGTGACTTACATACGTATACACACATGCCTCCCTTAACCCTCTTTAACCCTTTACTCGTTACCCCGTTTACTCCATTATCCCCCTTCACCCCACTATTTACCCCTCCTCTCTACCCCATCCCCCCTTTTACCCCCCTCTTTACCCTTCTTATCTCGTTAACATTGGGTTAGTAAGAGCGAAAAGATCTGTTCTACATTTCATATTCTTTTGTTAATGCAAATGATGATTGAAATAGCATTTGAGCCCATGATTCGAGTGTTTTCTCTCCCCTAACCACGCCCCCTCTACAGGTGACTTTACCCGACATAACGGCACTGGAGGCAAGTCAATCTACGGAGAGAAGTTTGCCGATGAGAACTTCTCCTTAAAACACACTGGACCCGGAATTCTGAGCATGGCTAACGCAGGTGCTAACACTAACGGATCCCAATTCTTCCTGTGCACTGTCAAGACCGAGTGGTTGGATGGGAAACACGTTGTGTTTGGCTCTGTGGTTGAGGGAATGGATGTGGTACAGGCTATGGAGGCTGTAGGATCGGATAACGGCAAGACAAGCAAGCCCGTCATGATTGCTGACAGTGGTCAGCTCTAAATGGACGGTCTTGGACATGTCGAGCGCTTGCAGTGCAATGCCTTTCTTTTTTTCTCCTTTTTTATTGCCTTTGTGAATTTAGATGATTTGAAAATTTGATGTTATATTTGCCTATTCTTAGTGTCAAATTGATGGATTTTACATCATGAAATTTACCATGAAAATGGAACTTTGCTGGTACATTTATAAGTCCTTGAATCTGACAGCACCTTAATCAGATATTCAATTATCAATCCACCCCAATCAGAAGGAAAAAATTAAAAAGAATCGATTGTCCTCGTTTGGCTCCGCAATTGCAGGCTTGTACATCACAGTTGCCCGAGAAATTTAGGATAATTTGTGGGACAAAAACGCAATATTAACTAAAAGTACTAGCATATTTTGTCTTTAACATAAATCAGAGTACTCCGCGCACGTGAGAATAAATTACGCGCATTGCTGCTTTCATTATTGGCAATATTTTTCGGTCACACAGATACGTTGAACAGCGTAAAGGTCTTCTTTCCGATCACTGGGTAATGTTCTGTAAAACAAAAAAGCGATTTGGCCAGGGAAACATTTAGATTTCTCCATTTTTTCATCAATTAATCGATTTATTTTATGATACAGGAATTAGCTCAGTTAACAAATTAGTTCACAGGGATTTGAACAAAGGAAAACGGCTTATTGTAGTTAAGCATAGGAACAAGCATCAATTCAGAATAGACTCTATGTACATAATACACCCTTACACGAAGCAGTGTTACCCATTATGATGGGATGGGAATGGACCCCACTTGCCCAATTGTTCACCATTGCTCTCAGCCCTGACCATTTCCCTTACCACTACTTCCTTTCGTCCATATTCAAGATCAGGGTGCGCGGACAGAACCCCACTCGGACAAAACCCCATCCGGACAAAACACCACCCGGGCAAAACCCCACCCGGACATAACCCCACCTTAGAACTACAATATGCGCGCGAAGTACTGTCGTGCAACTGATTGATACGCGTATTACTTTTAGTTCGTGCGTGCGCGCTTAAATACCTATTTCTGTGATGCATAACCATAGGGATTAATTATCGATAACAGGTATATTAACAAGTGAAACGAGCAATTCATACGGAAATCATCAAATGAGGGCCCGGGAAGATCTTTGAGCACCCCTTGCTCCAAAGAAACCCACTTAGTCAAACTAAGTCATTTGAATCCTAAGGAGTAGAATCATTACTGATTACATAACATTACGATTAAAATCTAAGAATACCTATATAGCTAAACGGAACACGCATACATCTTTCGTCATACATCTGTCGCGCGAGCTTGCACACACCGTTAAATAGTACTACGCCCTGCTCACCACAGTACTTCGCGCGCATATTGTAGTTCTAAGGTGGGGTTATGTCCGGGTGGGGTTTTGCCCGGGTGGTGTTTTGACCGGGTGGGGTTTTGTCCTACCATCAAGATCAGACAGTCAGTCATGTATGATAAGATCAATTCCAGAATTTATGTAGTTACACAACAAAAGGAGCATTCTTCCGAGTATAGGAGGTTCGACAGCACATTCATACAACGGTATCTACTTAAATCCACAAATCGCAAGGAAATTTCTAACTTTATCATGATAAATATATTATACAAAATATGATCAAGGGAAATGATTACAGTCTATGTATTTCATATTTGCGAGTATATTGATGACTGACGACGTGACAGGTTCTTCAAACTCTGCAATCGATCAACACCTAGGAGCGTTAAATTCGAGTCTATAGCTTTGCCACTGTCGACTCTCAAATTGTCCGGTGGCTTGAAATCACACTCTGAAAATGGATGGGAAGTTAGCAAAAGTTCTAGTTGGTTGGTCCTTGTTATTAGGAATGCTGATGATGGAAATGAAATTATTGTCGAAACGATTGAAATAATAAATCAAAATTAATTTGAGAATCAATAGTAGGGATCGTTCACATATTACGTAATCAATTTTTGGCCGATTTTAACCTCCCTCCCCTCGTAATCAAGTTTACAGTAGTTGTATTTTTTTTACAATAAAATGTAACGTAATCGTTCGGAAACCCCCTCCTTTAGGTGATTACTTAATATGTAAATGATCCCTAACACTCAACGTCAAAGCTGGAGTAGTTGACAGTTTGACTTACTTGGGACTTGTCTTCAGGGCTGATAGTGATGATCTTTGAGCCATGTTCAGTAGGTTCTGAAAGAATTGAAAATTGTCACATTTTTCAGCAAAAACCGACTGACTAATATCTTTGCACCGTGATTTGCAAATTTGAAGTCGTAACGTGGCAAATTTTACTCATGTTCATTCTTGTCAAAATCGAATAATTTACAAATTTTGTCGATCCAATGATCCATCCCTTAAGTTATTCCATTGTCCATGCTTCCCCTCAATATTACACGTTATACAAGACCATATTAACTCCATGTATACGCCAATAATTACACTAATTCGGGATATTCTGATTTAGGAGATATGGAATGAGCACGACGCTGTAATCGACTGTGATTATCTAAAGCGACATGGCTGTTCCTGGTGTCTCGGTGAGTTTTATTTAAGATATTTCAATAAATTTATGGAGGGGGGGCGTAGGAAAACTCGCATTTTTTTTGGATAAGTTTTAGCAAGCAAATAAGAGTTGATGAAATGGAAATCAAAATGAAATATCACAAATTAAGCTCTCAAAGTGAGCAAGTTGGATAAACTACTCTCTGGGCGTTCTGTCAGAGTGGTTCTGTAGACCAAATTACTTAGTTCCTTGCCCATATGGGTGAGCAGAGATAAAGACGTACATTTTGCATTTTATAGAATTTCTGTTGGCAGTACTGTATTTTACAATTTACAGGTTTTATTCAATCGATCCATGCAAAATAACTATTATTAGCTAATATTGCATTTGCAATTAAGAGCATGGCAAATGGTCATGACGCTAATAGTGTACTCGGCTTCGCCTCGTGCAATAATTTGGCCTGCTCCTCGTGCGATACAAATTATGCACTCGGCTACGCCTCACAATTTTGAGGGTACTACAGTGCAATAATAAGTAATGTGCACTCCTCATTATGTATGAGCATGGCAAATGGTCGACGCTAATAAAATTATTGCACTCGGCCGCCTCGTGCAACCTGCTCCTCGTGCGACAATACAAGTCAGCTACGCCTCGTTATTTGCTCTAAGCGTCATTCCCAGAAATTATTAACTTAAAAACTCCCACACAGTTGAGTGTCATTTAATCATGAAATACTACTAAATACTGGATATTACTAAAAACTGGTTGTACTTCAGTCACGTATTTACTAAAGGGTAGAAAGTCTTCATTCCAATTTTATCACGCGGCATACAATTGTCCAGTGTTCGGGCCTTTAAAATCATCTACAAACCGGTCAATGAACGTTCTCTGTACGTTCAAGTACTTGACACGGGAGCCCTTTCCAATTCCTTGTTCTGTAGTATGATCCGGATTGCTGGTTGAGGGCTGGAACAGGCTCTGGGGTTGTAAAATTCCTTAGTAAACGGGGGCTCTGAGCTGCTTGGAAGAGCCGGAGCATGTCAAGCTCCATGACAGCCAGACTGTCCAGGGATGAGAATGATTCAGCCAGTTCATATCGAATAGCTCCTGTTTATCACCGCCTTGTGGGAGTGTAATTGCTTCTGTTATGGGCAGCGTAGCGTGCTCTAGAGAGACCAGTATATCCTCCACGTCTTTTAACAGGAGCTTTTCCACTACTTCGAATTTTCGCAATTCAATTATTTCTCGATGTCTCTCCAATTCTATTTGCTCCATCATGGCTATTTCATCGAGGAAAAACTGAAAACTCTGGTCCACTATGTATTGATACTCTTGAGATTGATAGAATTCATCCTCAATCATCTTCCCTAATATGCGGCATTAAATCTTCTATGAAAAGGTCTGCGAAGTTTAGAGTAAATACCTCCTCTAACGTGGATGAGACATTGAGGAGCTCGAAGCCATATGCCATCGTGTTGTTCTCAAACTCCATGAACAGTTCGTGTCCGATGATATCATGGCATGACTCAGTATCGTAGAGAACATCTCAGTTGCGTGACACGCATCGTGTCGCTCCTGTTTGGTCGTTATTTCGGGTTGGGAGTGGAGCAGATGGCTGACTCTTAGAACGGAGGATTTCCAAGTTGTCGAATCTTTAGGTGTTAGACTCGCATAGCGTGTACGAGATAGGACTTTCCTGCAATAAATACACTCGTCACCAGACTGAGGGTCACACTCTGATAAGTCCCACGAGCTTGCACCCACCATCTTGTGATCAAAGTACACGTACAGTTCCAGGTCTAGGAACGCCAAAGTCCAGCTGCACTTCCTGGAATTGGTGGGATCCAGGCAGGGGGCTGCTTGGATCAGATCCAGATCCAGCTCCACACTCGGGCAGTTGTCTATCTTCAGGGAGGCTTTCTTCTTTGTCACTTTCAGAACACCCACCTTTTCTTGATTTGCTACGTTATACTCCCCAAGTAGATTTAGTGTAAAGCCCCTGGCGGTGACGGAGGGCTTGTTGCTGATGTCAACTATGCTCATGACCGTGTTCGCTGCCAAGTTGACCTGTTCTTTGTCCGTTGCTAGTCTGGTTTGCTCCGTCACCATGCCCCAAACCTCCACTTCAGCTAGGGTCAGGTTGGCAGGGGTTAACCAGGGTTTGTCTATCTGGATAAAGACAAGGTCCGCTACCTGCTCCTCACACTCAGCTTCCACCACATTCCCATCGGAACATGTGTTGGAGTAGCGCACTCAGTGCTCAGTGTCAGCCACTTCAACTGCACTGACAATACCACTTCCTCGAAACTGAGTGGTTCCTCTCCTGGAAGTGTGGAGAATATCAGTCGTACCACGCTGAACGAAGGTAAGTTTGGGCATGTAGACAGCAATCCACGGGTGGTAGACTTCCGTTCCGAGCAACGCACAGACAGTTCCATAGTCCCTGTCTACCAAGTACTCCGCCTTAAAAACGTGTGATTCGTCATCGGTCATGTTGTTTCGCAAGGTAGATGTGACAGCTATCAAAACATCCACCTGTGTTACCTCTGCAGTTCCCTCTGGCAGCATGGCATCTACAACCTCCTGAGAAATGTTCTTTAAAGCCGGATACCCGTTTTCCTCCACTCCTAACTGATTCTTCATGTGCTCAATAACCTTGTCTTGGGCGGAGAGGAGGGAGAGAGCACCAGTAGCCCAGTTAGTGGTGGTGCCTGCGAACATCCACCACGGACTGCTGTAGGTCATCCAGGGGGTGGTGGGAGGGAAGGTTGGAGTAGAAGATGATGAGGGCCAAGCGATCTGTTCATCGAAGAGAACGTATGACTTTGTGCACGCAGGCAGGAAGAAAAGGAGAGTTACTTGTGCGACAAAACGATTCATTGTTGATTGTTACTGTGAAGTGCAACTAATTTCAAATTAAGTTTCCATCAACTTTCGTACCAGAAGACATGCATTAGCTCTTAAAATAACAGCTTTTGGATGCTAATGGAAACTATAAGGGCCCAGTCATGAGAAACACTTCCAAAGGAGTGTCTCGTTGTCGTGGGAACAGCAGGTGATGGCCTCGTACAAATCCAGCTCTAGACAGTTAATCACTGATTCATTGTGCAATGCGGGGAATTCACTTAGCACACATAAGAAATGCATCACTTGTCAGTCGTTGTCTGACCCGCTGACGTCAGCTAAAATTCATGGCTCGCCAGATGAGAATGGCCAGTTGAAAATTCTCATGTCAATGACAGACAATGCATCACGTACTTAATTGTTGCGAATTTATCTAACACGCACTATAATAAACTGTCGCAGTTCTTATTAAGTGTACTAAGGTATTAGATTCAGGGTGTTCTGCCGGTGTAAAGTTGTTTTTACCTGAATTTCGGACTCCCGTTTACTGTCTCGTTTTGCAGAGCCCCAATCCACCGTCAACTTGCGGTTAACCACCGCTTCAGTCGGTTTATACCGCAACTGATAGGCCTGCAGGGGAGTCAGAAATATAACAGACATATTTTTCAAAAGTTTCGTCTATCTAATGAAGAATCAATAAATCATATTACATCAAAGACAGTACTTTGAGTTAACTTTTAGTAAGGAATAAGCCAATTATCTCCAATCAACTTAGACCGTATGAACAGGGTGTAGCTTGTCTCAAAATCTGAAATTTGGAAATTTCTAGTGTCTGATTATACTTGTGCCTGTTTCTAAGAAGCTATAGTGATAGTCTAGCTGACAGTTTACTCCTACCGTCTAGGTTGATTGCAGTTCAATACCATACGTCAGCATACTGGTTCGATGCCAATGAATCATTATTTTCTCTTCGGGAAAACAACAAATGCATATCTGAGTGTAAGCCACGAGTGTCTATGATTTAAACAAAAACCCTCTGACTTCTCAATCGATGTCTATGATACATATTCAGTAGACACTTGCCTGATCAGAGTTTGGACTGCGAGTCAAAATCGGACACGTCCCTCGGACACCTCCCAAGGGCGCAGCCGCTGCGCCCTTGGGAGGTGTCCTAAAATGGTTAAATCAACCCAATAGGCGCGGCCTATGTATTCTATAAGAGCAAATACGACCTACCTTGGGTAGGAAGACCAGGCAAATCATGACTGTGGTCGTGAACAGGATGCCAGCCGACTGAATCCCGAACTTTAGTTCCGGCTGAGACTTGAGGGAGGCCGCTACGGGGCCTGCAATAGCTGCCACCACCACTATCGTGTATATGGAGATGCCTGGGTCAGGATAGATAAAGACATTTTTGGACTAAAAGTTTTGTTGGACATGGAAATTCAAGAAGAAAAACTGGTGGGCACATGGAAATTTTGTAAAGCCATCACATAGAGTGGCAGACTTGCACGCCACAGGCGATTTTTGCAAATGTTAGATTTGTTTTGTTGGATTTTTGGCAATTTTCCAGCAATATACTAAAAAGACTGAGGGGGCATGTCCCTTTGTCCCCGGCCCCCTTACCCAGGAATTTCGGGCCTGGTCAGAGGAATGAACTTACCGATGAACTTGCTATCGTTAAGAGCTGCGATGCAGATGTTCCTGGTCTGGAATGCGATGAAGGCTCCGAATATTAGCAGCAGTCCCTGTCAAATTATACTGGTCAAGATCTCACAATGCAAAGTAGATATCTGTCATTTGACTTTTAGAGGGTGGGGGCGTTTATATCAATAATTACATTTTGAGGGTATTTGGGTGGTGCTAAATATGTCTATAGGAGGGCACATGCTCTGACTGTTATAAGCACAAGGGCTTTATTTGGTGTTGTCTAATAAGTAATAACTGTACCTTCTTAATTTTCGGAGTTCTTAATAGTTTCCTGTAGTAAGGTATATCCCAGTGTGAACTTATCTGAACCTGGATCATGAAATGTAGGGAAACTATAATCAATTCCCCAGTGGGAACTGTGTACCTTGTAGATGAGGGCCACTGAGATGAGCCAGGGTGTTTTGGCGTGGTCTGAGCTCCTCATCACGCAAACCACGTGACCGTACGTGTACGGCGTGTCGTCCAGCAGGTTGTCTGTCCTCTGAGGGAGAGGGAATACGTTGGGATGTGAGTGGTTGTAGAATATTAGGTATTCTGCCTTTTTGAAACGCAAGAAATGTTTTCTTTGGGTAACAAAACCAGGCAAAAAGGGTACAGCTCAGTTTTAAATTTAATCGATTGTGGCTGGGATCATATTCTCAGGCAAATTGCAAGGTTTTACATTATCACTAACCAAAGCAGTAGCGGCTTCGTCAGGCACGAAATCCCACTTGTATCGGTTGAGGAACTCATCTGTTCCCAGTAGCACTACATCCACCAGTAGGAACAGTCCGATGAGAACCATTAACTTCCAGTCTGATAGAATCTGCAAGAACGATTTCTAATCGGAGTCAGGGCTCTTAGGGATATTTGTTTTTTTAAATGACGCATACAAAATTGGCCCTGAATTTTAGAACAGAGGGCTTTTCCACATGCTGGTAGAAATCGGAAAAGTCTGTCGCAGTTGTACGCATGTTCAGTCTGAGTATGAGTGTCAGAAATAGTTACCATGTGTTTCGGCTTCTTGCTGGTGAAAATCTTGTAGACTCGCCAGGTCTTTGCGAAAAGGGCTCCAAAACTTGTAGTAAAACCAATGCAGATGACCCAGTTTAGTATCTGTACCTGTAAAAGAAGTATTCAAGAATTAAAGAAGATGGCGAATTGTCGTTTTTCAGTGAACTCTTTTAAGGAAACAAACTCTAACTCCTTAGAATCTTAAAATGATGAAAATCCCATCGATTCCCATCCCTTTTCTTGAGACTTAGCCCAACGGGGCTCATGACCTTGAACCAATCGTTAAGTCCAACATACCTTACATATCTTGATAAGATGATCAGCCTCAATTAGGTTGTAGCCGTCAATGCCTATCTGCAGTCCTTGTAGAGGCACGTAGGTGTAGAGAAGGACAGCCCCAAGGAGGATGATGTTGTTAATGTGCGGCGAGGACATCTTTATAACCCTGTCAAGAGATTGTGTAAAAAGATGGTGTCAGGGGATCGTGTTTAGGATGGTGTCAAGACTCAAGAGATGGTGTCAAGGGGTGATGTCAAGAGATGGTGTCAAGAGATGGTGTCAAGAGATGGTGTCAAGAGATGGTGTCAAGGGGCTTTTTCAAGAGATGGTGTCAAGAAGTGATGTCAAGAGATGGTGTCAAAAGATGGTGTCAAGAGATGGTGTCAAGGGGCTTTTTCAAGAGATGGTGTCAAGAAGTGATGTCAAGAGATGGTGTCAAAAGATGGTGTCAAGAGATGGTGTCAAGGGGCTTTTTCAAGAGATGGTGTCAAGGGGTGATGTCAAGAGATGGTGTCTAGGGGTGATGTCAGGTGATGGTGTCAAGAGATGAGGTCAAGACTCAAGAGATGGTGTCAGTATGGAGGTCAAAAATGATACCAGATATATTTCTCTCCAACAAAATGGTCTACCTCTCTCGCATGTGTACGATATTGAAGACAAAGAAGCAGATTGAGAGGACTATCCCGAGGATAGAAGCCACTGTGAAGACCAGGAGAGGTGTTTTGGAGATGCCGATGATAACTCTCACTCTCTCGTCGTCAAGGGGTCCATCTACAGGGCACTTGCACTCAAAACCTGGGGATAGACAGTAAATAATCCTGGGGATTGGTATTCGTCAAATCCTTATCTTAAAAAGATTTACGTCGAGCGCAGGGAAGTATCTTGAAGTTTTAAGTGCATATATCCGTTTGCCACTCTGTCCATGCGCTAGCCTAATGCAGGTTTAAGTCTTACTAGACTGGTACAAGACCTGTATTAAACCGGCGTAAGATCCGCATTAGACTGGGCCTGGCCAAAGTGGTAAAAAGATTTATGCCTAGTCAACTCACTATCTTTCTCTCCCTCCGAGTCTTGGCAGCTTGATCGCCGTGTTGAGTGGTTGTATAACGAGGTGCCCCATATTTGTGAGGTGCCGTTACTGTTGCACACTAACGTCCCATTCTCGTCTGTGTGACACACCTCAACCAGCCTCACGTCTGAGAGTATCTATCATGGTTATCCCATCATAGTGATGAAATCACTTTTAGACTTTGAAAGGGTGTGGGAATTTTCAACAAAGTCGTAGCAAATTTCAATCACTGATATAATTGCACGAATTTCGAAAGTTTTTGGACTAAAAATGTTATTTCTGCTCCTTGGATTGACTTGAATGCTCATTGCTTATATCTAGTACCATAATCAGAGTTGCCAGCAATCTTCACTATTTGCAGTTGTCCTATCTTGGATCTGAGCCCACTTCTGCACGTTTTATCCACTTTGTGCTTGAATTCAATCCTACCCTGAGGGATTCCAACGGAGTTATAGTTGAGCAATGAGCATGACTTTCGAAGATTTGAGGAACTTTGGTATGGGTTCTGCAGACAACATGAATTGACAATGTGAATGTATGAAATTGACGAAAGATGTGAAAAACGATGTTTCTTTCATTGAGCGACCATTACAATATTTGTAACATACAGTATCTACTCACCGAAGCCCCTTCGAAGGAGGTATTCAGCATAACCTTCAGGAGGTCCTCCGACCTATTCCCCTCTCTCATCAGCAACTCTTTGAGGAGGGTGTCACGTTCTGTGGCGTTATTTGGGGAGGTCTCCGGTTTTATCGAATCTGTGATAAGTAAAATATTTAGGCATTTAAAAACACTTTGTCACTGTCAATTGCCAGGTTTCACAACGCTTTGAAACATTTAACCTGCAGTAATCCAATGTCTTAATCCAATGTCTTAATCCAATGTCTTATATTCGGGGATTTAACGCATTTTTATCACGTGAGATAATGATTAGTACAATTATTATCTCAGAAGTTATCATCATCTATATTTTCTGTTCATATTCTGGGGGATGAAGTTTGGAGGATGAAATTTCGTACTTACCTGAATCTCTGTCAAATCTATAGAGAAAGTTATGAAGGCCTTTTGCTAGTGTCCATACAGAGTCATACATTAGACTGGCAGCTTTAGATTCAATTGAGCACTCATGTTTACACGAATCCTGTAGGGAAGGAAAGATATTGAATGCGTACAAAATATTCTGTAAAGATTATCCAGAGGAACTGAGGAATAAATTTTTTAATTTCTATAGGGCCTCGGTAAACATCTTCATGTGCAAATCATCAGAGAATCAAATGATAACTCAGGTGTTCCCCCACTTTGAAGTTGGTGTAGAAGTCCTTGGCGTACGCTTCCCAGGTCTTGTTAAAGGTGTACCCCGTACCCAGGCGCTCTTCTGTCGTGTTCCACTGGAAATCAGGACTCAGATACCTAAAAAATAGGAGGATTAGAACGAGATATATAGTTAAAAATGCTTCATGGACAGCCCCTGACTACTTGAATATGAATGACAGGTCAGCTGCGACTCCTCCTTACTTACGTGCCGACTGTCTCCACGATTTGGTGCTTGCTGCAGGGTCCCCTGTCCCTTTTCCTTCCCATTTCCAGCCAGTCACTCCTGTAGCTGCTCGGCAGCACCCACACCCTCCGACCGCTCACCTAAAGTTTTATTTTGAAGATGGCGCAGACCCAATCTAAGATGCTAGATTCTTCATATTCCATTAAAAATTGAATGAGTTTCCAGTTTTTGTCTTATCAGAATATTCTGAGAATCATGAAAAATTTACTAAATTGCCAGCATCTCCAGCGCCCCCACACGCTCACCTCAGGTGCTTCCGCCGTGAAGCCGAGCTCGTACGCCGTGCAGAAAACTTCGTAAGCCTCGTCCTCCAGGAAGTTGGCGATGATGATACGGGCGTTGTGTTTCTGAGGAGAGATTTACTGAGGTGAGTGGTTACTGATTTAGTTTCTGAGCTGTGGTTTTTGATAATTTCTATAAAAAATCTAAAAATGTTGCCAATTTTTGGTGGCTAGACTGAAATAGTCCGGTAGGAAACGCACCTCCAGTTCTCTGAACGCTGCTCTGATAGTGTCCTTATGAGACGTCGTGAAGGAGTGACGGTAGAGATTCTTACCCTTTTCCTTCATCTGATCTGCGAAAACTTTGATCACCTGTAACGTTCAAATCATCAAACGAGCTTTTGATCAATTTGCATTTGTCATAAGTTTTTCGATTGTTATAAGTCTCGAAATTTATGTACAAACGATACTGCACGTCCTATGGATTTATTCAACAATCATTGTGGGTACCAACCGAAGATCTGAACTCTCCCATTCCGGTTCCCTCTTCCCCTGACAGGATGTGGATGTTGTGCCACTGACAACTGTCCACCAGCTGGAAGATGGATGTGTAGATGTCAGTCTCCACGGGGTGTAGCCGGATTAGGTGACTGTATCTGAAGGGATGAAGGGTGAGTTGTCATGGAAAGACTTGAAAGATGAAACAAATTCGTCATCGTGTTCACTAGCTACAGAACAGGGGCAATTCGAACTGCAGATTACCCGTATTTTGTGTGCGCGGCTTAACTCTGCGGCGCACACTTAATCCGTGCACACAAAAGACGCGCAAACTTCATTTGTAACTGTCACCGTGAGTCACATGTTTTCGAGCCACTTACTCATACTCGATGATATCTGTTGAGTTGCTGAAAGAGGAACTGGAGGCTGTGGGACTGACCTGAGGGAAGAATTCATTGGAAATTTGAATTTCATAGATCGGTGAAGTATTGACAATCATGGTTTCAATACTCATTGAAATGGTCAAAATAGGCATAAACACTCCCAAATAAGGCATTGATATGCCCAAATAAAGCTCCCATATATCCCACTCACGGCCACGTAGTTGAAGAAGGGTGCCAGCTCGCTGATGTACTTGGTGACATCAGTGAAGACGGGACCCACTATTCCAACATACTCCCGGGAAGTCTCAGTGCCGATGAAGGAGAACAACTCCCTAATACCCTTACCCGGCTCCGCCTGGGAAGATTAGAGTTGGAGTTAGAATTAGAACTAGAATTGAGATATCAGGGTGGGATGAAGCCCAAAAACAAGCCCTACTTTCAAACCCTTGAACTTGGTTTTTGGGCTTCATCCCCCATAATATTTTGACTAAATCATGGGAGAGATTACTCCATTACTCCAAGCCCGAATGAAAGAGTGGTTTACAGCCTACTGGGTTATGCTACTGCAGGCTGTTAAAACTGTGGTTTATAATTAGTCTCCTCAATGAATTGGGCAATGTTTCGCTTTCTATATCAGGCTTATCTTTCTGACTTGACACGTATCAGATGTTATCTAGAATCCCTCTCTTAGCATCCCTCATCTTTAAACCCAGCTGTATAACTGTAATTTCTAGCAGCTCCTCCTCTCACGAGCACTAACTCGAACTAGCTGAGTTTTTCCTTGGCTATTATTATCCCTACATCTGGCGGCTGCCGGTTGATGATATTCCTATATTGCTCCTTGCTACGGAGCCTTATATTCGCGTCATCACCATAGATTAAGATGGTAAATTTGTGGCATCGGCCGACTATCTTCTCTATGCAACATGTAACAGTCCGAGTGACATATTATATTGGTAACCTTTACAAATTTACCCAAGTCCTAAATGCCCTTGAGTGGTTTCATATCGGAAGTTGACACTTCTTAATTTTAAGTTTTAAGGCACGTTTAACACCTGTTAGTGTTATCTAGGTCACAAGATATATCCCATCATGCCTAATGCTAAGTGATATATCGTATGTCGTTAGATCGGAAATACCACCAAAAAATTAGCAAATATTCGCAAAAAAATTGAAACTCATGTGCGGTATAAAACGTGATGTGATGCACTGGTGCCCAGATGTGTTGCTGATAATGCTGGTTGGATCGCAAATTATGAGAGTGGATAACAGCTACTTTGAATTTCAGAGAAAAGAGAATAAGATTTGCTGTGAATACAATACACCACTTCACTCTGACACCACTTCTCTCTGAAACCACTTCACTCTGACACCACTTCACTCTGACACCACTTCTCTCTGAAACCACTTCACTCTGACACCACTTCACTCTGACACCACTTCTCTCTGAAACCACTTCACTCTGACACCACTTCACTCTGACACCACTTCTCTCTGAAACCACTTCACTCTGACACCACTTCACTCTGACACCACTTCTCTCTGAAACCACTTCACTCTGACACCACTTCACTCTGACACCACTTCTCTCTGAAACCACTTCACTCTGACACCACTTCACTCTGACACCACTTCAATCTGACACTACTCCACCCTGACACTACTCCACTCTGACACCTCTTCACTCTGACACCACTCCACTCTGACACCACTTCACTCTGACACCACTTCACCTTGATACCTCTATTCAGATACCACTTCACTGTGACACCTCTTTACTCTGACACCACTCTACTCTGACACAACTTCTCTCTGACACCACTTTACTCTGACACCACTTTACTCTGACACCACTTTACTCTGACACCACTTCAGCCCAAGTAAACTATATTGGTGGTAACCAATACCAGTGCAAAGTAGCATACCACTAACTGCTCCTCAGCGACTCTGTTTATAAATAGCGGATCAGGGTGCCAGCCAAGGACTAAAAGCTTTACAGAACTATGCCACAAAATTATTTCTTTGCCCGGTTTTCTTACCCAAGGAAAACATTTCCTTGTGTTCGAAAAAGGCAGAATAATATTCTACAACAACTTACTTAGAAAGCAAGCTAGGTTTACTCACCTTAGTATTGAACCAATGCAGCTCCACTTCGTAATCCCCCAGAACATCAGTAGAGTTATTAATCTGGTCCATTGCCACATGTCCCATCGGAATCAGGCCCTTGGACTCCGCCCACCCCCCAATGTCACCCGGAATAAACAGCCCTATCTTTATAGGCTGCTTCTCCACCGAACCTGGTGCAAGTCAATATATCTGTCAACTTTCTACAGGTGCAAGCATAAGTATAATTTCCGTAAAAAGACTGTACAGTTTTTGTTGAAAAGTTGCAACTGCAAGTCAAATTAATTGGAGTTTAAGTGGGGTTAAATTAAGAAATTAGAATCTAACAAGTTTTAACCATAAAAAGTTGTCAAATTCACGAGTTATCTAAAGTTCAGAAGCAGTTTTTCTCTTGGTTTTGGAAAAATTGTCAGACTCCTTCTCTCTGACACATACTTTCTGTCAAATATTTCCACTCACCAGTAGTAAGCATCAGTACACCATAGAGTAACAGGGGTATTTGTAAGTTCAGGAGTAGTGTCATGGCTGGGGTAGAACTATGTTTAATATGGTAAACTTAGAATTATTGCGAAATTCTTCTTTTAGAGAATACTACGGTAATGGAATACTACTATAAATGTTCGAATACTACTATTCGAATTTCATGATTATTAAAGGACGCCTGACTAATGACAATATGGTCGCAGAACCACACGCTTAATCATTAACTTATTATCCAATATCTTATTTGCTAATAATATTGTTCAGAAAGAAAATTAAATAGAAATAACAAACGATCAATGACAAAACTAACAGATGATGTACAGTGAAAATGGATACTATTAAAACTTTGAAAGGTTTCTGGTTTATCTGAGACACACGTCTGATAAATCAATCCAATAATGGATAATTAATTGAATCATCGAGTCTACCCAGAAATTATTTCACAATTTGGAAAATATTATATCAATTTTAAAGAAGATAATGAATTCGAAAAATAAATTCATAAATAAAACAAATTTATATGTATGCCAAATACGATAACAAAAGACCAAAAGAAATTAAATTATAGGAAATAATTATTGGTCTGTATTAACAGGCTTCTGTGATAAAACTCTCGTCTCCGATAAAAAATATCAATTGTCGTCCGAAATTGTAATTATTTGGCGACAGACATTACGGCATAGCGGAAAACGGAAATGCACGGTCTCAAAAAATATGTATACCGATACAGAAGTTTTCATATCGCTCGGAATGAATTTTTCTGTTCAATTTGGAGAAAGTACGGACTTTAAAAAAGCATATCACTACATAGATCGATGTCATGAAAGCATTAAGTATTGAAGCGGTCACATTTCCCAGACATTGTATTTCTAGTGCTTCGCATGATTGGAATTTTTACTCACATTGCGTGGTCTGAACGTCGTAAAACCGATAGCGACTTCTAACTACAGAATTACAGACTTCAGATTAGGAATTTATGACAGGCCTATTTGCTTATTTGTAATACTGATCTATAGCGAGTTCAAACAACAGATTTGAGATTAGGAATGTCAAGTCTATTCGTAATACCGATAGCGTGTTTCTAAAATTCTAACTGCAGAACTCAGATTAAGAATTTATGTCACTGTCAGGTCTATCTAAATAAGTGTAGTAATACTGAAAGCGTTTCTAAAGTCCTAACTACAGATTTCAGATTAGGAATTATTATGTCAGGTCTATAATGTATGTGCTGTGACTGCAGGTGTTAGAGTGATTATATCCTAATCCAGTGGGAGAGAGGACGTCCATGACGTCATTATCATGACTCAAAATGTCCAACTGTTTCAGTCAGACTGCCTACTTGAGCATGGACCGTATATATGATTCTAAATAACCGTTGACATTCTCTGCACCATTAGGGAGGGTTTTGCCACATGGGTTTTGGGATTCACATGATGTTTGCAGTCCTCATGGAAAGAGGAAACTTCAAAACCTTTGTAGCATGACCCATTTTATGCGGCGAAGTGTTATTCAAAAGTCAAAACTTCCAGGAAAATGCCCACTCTGCTTTAATAAATGCCCACTCTGTTTAATAAATCTTCAAAAAATACGTGATTTTTCGTCCTTAATCAAATAGAGGTTGGGAGATTCAAAGCAAAACACAATGCGTTCTATATTTTAGACAACCTGAGCCGTAAATACTGTAAATATTTAAATAAATAATGAGCTAAATGACTCAGGATTTTATTCCGTCCAGGAACGAGGGAAGGAAGTGTGTTCCAAGAAATTAAGGAAACAAGAAATCCAGGAAACGGGTGGAATGTCGAGATTAGTGGACAATGAAGCAGCTGGCATCATATGGACGGGAGAAACCAGTGCAAAGTAGCAGTCCACTGACCGCTCCTCGGCGACTCTCCCTGTTCGTTAACACCGGACCAGGGTGCCAGCCAAGGACTATAAAAACCTAACCTACGCTACAGAGCTAGTTCTAGTCGCGAGCAGTAACATGGAAAATAGAGGGAGGAGTCTAAATTCTGCTCTTACGCTTCGTCGGGTGAGTTTACTTCTCGTTTATGAGATATTAACCTGTGACGTAGTTAAATAGTCAGTAAACAAACCCGCGATTTCAACCTCTGAATATTTTCTTCCATATAGCAGCACGATGAACCAGGACAATAATTTCCACAATTTCACCGTATATTGTATATATTTGACTAATGCCACTTGCGACGTGAAATCATCTCAATATACTACCTGTCAGTTTAAAAGTGGAGGTTACGTCATCCCATCGTTATGATGGAATGTTTGACCTGCCCACGTCATGACATCGAATATTTCCTCTTAGATTTGAATTTCACATTTTTTAATCAAATCGCAACGAAATGCAAACGCTCTACAGATTTCAAATGCTAGGCTCGAGGTATACGAAGGTGTGTCTGAGACAAAATCTTAACCCCTCTTAATGGAGAATTAGGCGGTTAAGATGACGATATTATAAATACTCATAGTAGTAAGTTGATGACGTTGAACCGCCTATTTTTACCGCACGGAGTTTACACAGGTAACCCGACATTGGGTGGTTTCGGACAGTTAACTGGTTCATTTTTAATAAACGCTGTGTTAATGGAACTGAAGCACCGTTTGAACGCTCGATACCTTAAATTCTTTTCAATAAAGCAAAGCCACTTAATGTAATGCGAAGTCTGAAGACAATCTGAAACAGATAACCAAATAATAGTATCGACTACTAATTCCTTTTTAGTTCATGTAGGCCAGTAATTATGGTGACCATTAAAGGTATGGAGCGTTCAAACGATGCTTGAGTTCCATTTATACAGCTTTTATTAAAAATGAACCGGTTAACTGTTCGAAACCACCCACGGTCGATGCCGGGTACCTGTGTAAACTCCATGCAGTAAAATTATGGTCCCCAATAAAAGGGCAAATAGTCACAGACTCACACGGATCAAATTGTACCGCACCATAGTTCCAATATATACTGCAACAACGACAACAGCTATTGTAGCAACTATAAACTTCGTCAATGCAGCTTTTTGCTATAACAATCTCCCAACAAAGAAAGTATGATTACCACAATGGCACGCCCTACTTGTACCAATATCCCACACGATGAATAAGCGGTTGCAATGATGTCATTATCATAGCTCAACGTAGCGAGTTGATGACGGTTAACCACCTATTTTTCGTGTTCAGGGTTTAACTCACTAGCCCAAGAGCTCCCCGCACTGTACACCAAACCTTTAAAAGTGTAAAGTCTACAATGGTTTACACCACCTACAATAGTTGCCATTTTACACCCAATTCAGGGGCCGGGTAGGTGACTAGTCGCGACTACATTGGTCAATGATCACTGCCAGTAATGACCTAATGAGTGTAACCTGTCGATCTTAGCGACTCAGGGTCTTATATAGAACACTGTACTGTTAACTCATAACCAATACTTACATATTACCATTTAGCATATTATAAGATTTAATAATTCGCGTTTAGAGACCCAAGTAGCCACCTTGACTGAGGACTATAACGTACAAAGTAGCCGCTTCACAATTTATCACACTGTTGAATGTAGCTATCCCAATAATGTAGCCAACTCACAACGTATGAACAGTGCGATTAACTATTATATCAATGACTGTGTGGGAACATAATAATAGTGTGCAAATCATATGTAGTATTGTTAATTCCTGTCATCGGCCAGTAATAGTGGAAAAGCATAGGACGAAGTTGCAAAAATTGAAATGCCCATAAGATTAGGATAAAATGAGCTATTTACTAATTTTTTTGCAATTCACTTTAGTTCATCAAAGTGCACGATATTACCAAGTTTCACGAAAATCGGACAATTGGAAGAGCATAAAAAACTATTGTCTAAAAGATCGATTAATTTCCTTTCGTCTGGAAGTAATTGCATAGTCCACAGTGAGTAAAAAAACCAACAGCAGGAGAGCCTATAATTACCTACAATACTTATAGTTTGTACTTGAGCTGAGTTTTTAGCGTTTTATAGGACAGAGGGAATATTCTGAAATCAAATTTAACAGAAAATAAAGAGCAGAACAATCTTAACAAAAAAAGTTCATAGGAAAACGGAAAAATAAAAAAGTTAAAAGCTAGAAAAAAGTAAAAAAATATGTTTAAAACAAAACAAGAGAAAGGATTAGGGGATTTAAGTTTTTAAAAGCTAGAATCCCAGACGTCACATCGTGTAGGTAATACCCCTCCTTCTGATCATTTTCAGGGGTGTTTTATTACTGGAAATCGGAGGCATTGTATTGGGAGGTAGGTACAAAGACTTTTAATATTCGCTCAGAATAAATAGGCGTTCAGAAATGACGTCATTTACACTCGTGCGCGCTGCCAAATTGTCGGAAAATATTCGTCTATTATTCGTGCGCGGGGTATAGATTCTGCTCTGGAGAACATAATAAGCAGTCCCACAACACCAGCAAATTGCTTTGAGGCATAAAATGATGTAACCCTCAACCGCCCAGAATCCTTGCACTTTATTCTCGATGCTGCTGGCTAACGACCCCAGCAGCAGCTCGATAAATGGTTTTATGAATAATCTCACAAAAGCCAAAACGTCACCAATTCAAGCTTTATTTCCCAAATCATGATGTCACTGTGTTTAAGAATCCAACTTCAAACAGCTTTGTTATTATAGAATGTTCTAATGGCAGACTAATGTGCTAATAAATCTATTAATTGTAAATTAATATCATTCATTATAGCGAGAGTATAATTTGTTTAGAGCTGTTTTTCAGGAAGTTTGGATCACCGATCTGACAGTGTGACAGATTAAGGCGTCTAGCTCCTAACTTCTCAAAGCTTTGAAATGTGATATTATTTGAGCTCTAAAATGAAAAAAACATATTATTTATTAAAATGAAAATACTGGAAAGTTTGTTCAATCGATTTGTTCAGTATTGCCTACAAAAGAATCGTTACAAACTTCAATTGAGCAAATTCAATACGAAATGACTTAGAATTTATGCAAACAAATACTCTCGTAATTTCCTATTATGCCAAAGCTTCAAAGCAGATAAGAACGCATAATTTATGGCTCGCATTTCCGATTTCGCTTATGCTTCGTCACCAGCAAGATTCACCGCATGTGCCCACATGTGTGCCAGTTACATCTCATGTTCAGAGGTGTCAGTTGTGAGTTGCCACTCATCTTCTCATCTGGCACGCTGTGTTCCGAGATATCGAGAACAAGTCCGAATTTCCATCGTGAGTCATCGTACGCATGTACGTCTCAAGCGATATCTTGGGACAATCTGGTCTCCCGTTCAAAAGCAAAATTATCATCATACGTTGACGATTAAATGTGTAAATTGACGAGATATTATTGGTTAGAATACGCCAATTATTCTAAGTAATTCTAAGAATGGCTTGTCAATTGTTCTAAGTAAGAATAAGTAAGAAGGAATTGTCAATAATAACATCTAGTCACCTACTTATCGTAATTGGCTGATAAGTAGCACAAAACGTTATTCTCATATCCCAATGTTCAGCCCAATTATAATACTCAATTAGACAACTGATTGATATTGGTCCCAACAAGATAGGTAATTCGTTGAATTTTGGGTTTAAATAATATCATGTAGTTGAGCGTTATACGTCATAATCACAGTTGAAATAATTGATAAGTAGCGACGAACTGCATTCAGCATTTTTGAAATTCATTGGAAATTATCCAAAAAAATAAGCAGCACCCAAAACATTAATGACAACAGAATTGATCACTGGTTGTAACCATTTAATGTCAATAACAACACATAGTTTTTAGCCCCCCCTGTGATCCATCATCCATAGCCAGCTCTGAAACACTACCCTGTAGTTACCACGCAGTTTTTGGTACATGTCAATGGTTTGATATCACATTAATGATATTGTTTGAAATGGTTATAGTGAGCAAGTACGCAAATGATACATTCTCACCCCTGTCTCTAGACCTTGAGTCTCATAACAGCTCTTTTTTAAGGTTGATGGTTTATGAATGCTTATTATGATGGTTCAAATGAACGCTGCAGTTTTGTGGCAAAAATTGCCCCCTTATAACTGAACCTCCCGTACGCGAACTCGAATTTTTCAAGCAACCTACACGCGTTTTTAATGATAAGGTTTACCAACCTCACTAGTCTAGACAAAAATGAGTAATGCGGAAATATTAGAAATGTGGAAAGGTTCAGTGGCATTGTCGAGGTGGATGGAGGGGTAGTGTCGCATTCACCCGGATTATAGAACTAAAAGAGCCCAAAAATGCTGGAAATGTGGAGAGGTCGAGGGAAAGGAAAGGAAGAGTCAAGTGTCTCATAGAACTTATGAAATCAAAAGAGCGCAGTGTCAGCGACAGAAAAGCAGTAGTACGGAAGAACAAATATGACAGACTCGAACAGAGCTCGTCATAACTCCGACGAGAGAAAAAGGCATGGAAATATCTAACTTATTGTATTTCCCATGAGCCATTACAATAGCCACGTTTATTTACCCCTGAAGTGAACGGTCACATCCGCATTTCGTGATAGTTTGCGAACGCCGAACGTAAATAAAACAGTGGAAGCATATTCTACAATCATCACAGTGACACAGTTTCGAGTGACGTAATTATCATTGATTGTAATGGCGAGTTGATGCCGCATCCGAATGGCATATATTTAGCATTTTGTGATAGTTTGCGAACGTAAACCGTAGAAGCATATATTAGACAATCTCTCGATGCCCATTATGACCGTCATTATCACATCTCAAAATGGTGAGTTGATGACGTCATATATGATACGTCACTCCCTGTGAGAAGTCCATCATTAGTGTTAACGACAACGCTCATTACCTGCGACCGATCGTACAATGCGACGGAGTAAACACAATATGTCGTACAATGTCACTGCCAGAGATATTGAGTCGAACACACCGGCGTGCCATGACGATCTTACCTACACGATCTTACATTGCTGTACTGGGAGTTCCCATGGTTCCTGCACCTGCCTAGTGTCTAGTAAAACTATAGTATTCCAGTGTCTATAGTATGGTCTCTATACTTTCTCCCTGTCCCTCCGTCGCGCAACACGACCCTCCAAAACATGTTGGAGTGGAGTGTTGCGCGCTATTAGTCTGAGTAAACCCATCTAAATCGTTCCCATGGTTCCTGCACCTGCCTATAAGTTGTCTATAAACCCAAACAGACACTATAGTGTCTGGTCTATGGGTTTTTTCTATCAGTTGCGCGCAAAGCTTTTCCGCAACACTTATTCATCCAAATTTGACTATCGTTGATAGTCCCCTCGTGAAAATTATACGTGCCATGCGGTAACTAGCAACATCACTTACCAGTCAAGTAGAAATGTAGGAGTATTGCACGCTAAGGATGGGTAAACCCATCTAAATCGTACAATGCCACATTTATCGGAGTAAACACATACGATACCAGGAGCTCCTGGTTCCAACACCTGCCACTCCCAGAACTCATCGTGAAACTGTCGGGAGGAGGGGTAGAGGCGGCTAAGAGTGACGTCACTTTTAGGATTAGAGCGTTAATGGTACGGCGTAGATATTAGGAATGCTTAGTACGCAGAAAGACGAAAGTAGGAAATTGTGGAATACCGTATAAACACCACTGGCACACAGGAATTACATAAAACTACGAATAAGCCATATTACTCGGACTATCATGACAACCAGTTGTGTCGAATACCTCCGAATAGTGAATACCTATGTCAATAACTGCCTACCTACGACATTCCGGCATGACTTGATGGGCTTTATCGTATGTGAAATTTTCACAGATGACTGAACATTTTCACATATTTTTATGGACTCTAGCACACGACGATCGGTCCACAGGGTGTTATTGCGACGCAATTTACTAATTTACTACTGTATTACTGTATTGTTAACTAGAATTCACTTACTACTTACTTACTACTCGTGTTATAAGTAGTGTTGCTAAACTAGAAGCTGTTACTAAAGAGTGACCAGTTTAGCTATGTATGGCTTTGTAAATGTTATAGCTTCTACACTAGCGTTCATAAAACGAATGAGAAACAAATCATAGGTCAATAGAGAACTACAGCTTGAAACTAGCTTTACTGCTCATTTACCGAGCCAGGAACTCTAAATCTCTGTAATTCTGCAATTATACAGCATTGTAGGGTGTAGAATTTACTGGGTTATCATATTGCCTCCTATTGGCGCGTATTAAAAACATGCGGGTACTCGAAACCAGATCATATTTAATAACAGCTTTCAATGAAACAATGAAAATCACCCGTGCGCCTCCTCTCCCTCTCTTATGATT
This sequence comes from Beroe forskalii, assembly GCA_011033025.1. NCBI lineage: Eukaryota > Metazoa > Ctenophora > Nuda > Beroida > Beroidae > Beroe > Beroe forskalii. The sequence goes on along the minus strand of WFMF01000258.1, from coordinate 196,394 downwards.
TCTTATACCATAGTTCATAGGGTAGCGTAGGGGCGGCTCGTGGGGGTGGCTGGATTAACCATTTGTCTACTGGGTGTTGAAGGACTCAGGGGGTTTGGGGGCTCAACCAAATGCCAGAGGCGTACGCCCTAGGCGAACACGGCGATCTTCCCACTTAATTGTACTATAATAATCGCCTAAAATTGCCAAAATTGTCCGGAAATAAGCACATTTCAAAGTAGAGCGATATCCGATAATGCCAATTACTTCGAGGGTCTGTCCTCCACCCGGCATATCTCAATCTGGGTTAAGCTCCACTCTGTGGGCCTCTGTTGAAGCGCAACAGCTCATTTAAAAGCAAACGAAGTTCTGCAAAATATGCGCGGAAGTAATGAAGTATCAAGTGAGACTTTATTTAAACGGAATGGAAATTCATGCTTGCACTAAGACGAAAATCATGAAATTTTACGCTCTGCATTTATGAAAGTGTGCCTGTGATTAGCTCTCTCGGCAATTCCCTTGAGTTAAGTGCTTAAGTGGTTCCTAGCTGAAATCATGCGAACAATTCCAGTATTTTGCATGGAACTTCCTTAATAACACGAAATGAACCGCGCACAAAATGACAAATTTATAGTTTACATACTGGAATTAAAATTAGTTAATTGCATAGCAAGTGCTATGTCCGATCGGATAAATTCAGGAAATAACCGATTAAATAAATAACCGATTAAATAGATAACCGATTATTTTTTAAGATTAGTCATGCATCACACAAATATGAAACCACTCACACGAGAAAACACATAAAACGCAGGACAGAAAAGTGTTCGAGATTGTCTACAACAATTATTAGAGTTGCATAATTTCCCACGAATTAAGGTAGAGCATAATATAGGAGAGCATATAAATTAGTGCAAGGAAATTTCATTTCAATATGCTTTATTACAGAAATTCATTTGATATTGTTAGAAGAAAGCCATGAATTCCTTATGTAAACGGCATCGTTCCTCAAGTGTCATACCTTATATTGATCAGAATGAATCCATCCTGAACCATAATAGGTCTGCAATTTTGTTGGTAAAGATGTCTAACCGTAGCTCATGTACAACAATACAGGACAATCCAATATTGAAAAAACAGCAAGTTATACTTGCTGTGGAACTTTTTCAAAGTTATTTTATATCCGATATAAATTGTCACAGCTGCCTGTGACAATAAAGGGCCAAGGGTTCTGAGTAAGGGTCTGGCTTAGGGTAAAGGTTAGGGTAAGGACAGACTACAGAGAGATATTGAAGTGTCCTGATATGAAATTCGCTACCCAAGCAACGCATGCTGATTGTTGGTAATAGAATTTTGAGAATAAGGATAGAGTAAGAGAGTATGAACATTGAACAATTACACTTCGATTTCACTCAAGTAGTGAGTACTGAGTTGTCCGCCTCCTATCCTATTTTGGAGCATCAGTAAATGATAAACCTAACTCAGTGATAACGCATCCATATAAATTGACTCATCAGTAAGTTTCACGATACTAATATATCTTCCAAGGATTGTAAAAGTTTTGAACTATTCTGAGAGAGTAAGAGGTTATATGGAGATGGAACAATGCTGAATTCCATTTTGCAGGGATACAATGGTCGTATGATTTGTGGTAAAGAAGCCATGAAACAGCTCGGAACTTATTATAGATTGTGAACATAGGTGGATCCGTGATACTATGTCCCGCGCACGAGAAATAGGCGGATAATATGACGTCATTATCATAGCGTAACGTGGTAAGTTGATGGTGTTGAACAGCCTATTTCTCGTGCGCAGCGTTTAGTATGCTGAGTCTCACGTCTTTGGACCGCAAAGGATGCATCTTTACTGTCATACTGATTTAATGACTGTCTGCCTATAGCTTGGAATGTTGCTGTCTATACGGAATACTTTGAAATAGTTCAAAATAAGTAGGCATTCGGGGGAAGCTTCGGCTGACTTGACAGTCACTAAATATTCCTTGACCAGGAAATAGTTCAGTTTGACATTCACTAGTACCAACTTCCTTCCGGAAAGAGATCAGGACTTTGACTACTGGAAAGAGATCAGGACTTAGAAAAGTTCGACAGTCACTAGTCAGTAAATACAGGAATTGAGATCAGGGCAGTACAGTTTGACATTGACTACTGGAAAGAGATCAGGATTTAGAAAAGTTCGACAGTCACTAGTCAGTGAATAAATGAATTGAGATCAGGACAGTACAGTTTGACATTGACTATTGGAGAGAGATCAGGACTTAGAAAAGTTCGACAGTCACTAGTCAGTAAATACTGGAATTGAGATCAGGACAGTACAGTTTGACATTGACTATTGGAGAGAGATCAGGACTTAGAAAAGTTCGACAGTCACTAGTCAGTAAATACAGGAATTGAGATCAGGACAGTAGAGTCAGACATTGACTACTGGAAAGAGATCAGGACTTAGAAAAGTTCGACAGTCACTAGTCAGTAAATACAGGAATTGAGATCAGGGCATAGTTAAGTCTGTGTCAGGACAGTTTGTGCCTCTAACAGCTGACAATGAGCCACACTGATCGGATATCGTGCTGCATTTTAATGATCTGTTTAATACCAGTAGGGCGGCATATTGCCCACATGTCAAAGCAATGTCAAAACACCCTGTGATCTAGGGATGTCGGCGTTCCTCCAGGTTGCCTAAGTATTTAGGGTTACCTAGTAGAATTAGGGGTATCTTGGGAGCGATTACCTACAGTATTGTATGGCACAAGCACCGTTTGTATGCCAAGCACCGTTTTAGTAGTCGGGTTAAACAGCAATTATACGTTGGGGAAAGGTTTTACCACCCATTGTATGGTCAAAGCCCGGTTTCATTGACTAGCTGGGATCTCATTTAACTGAACATCATGATAAAAAAAATTAACAGCATCTATTTAGTACGTAATCATGTGAACATTGTGCTAAAAGCACATAGTTAGGGTTTATGTTGTGGTTGTAAGGGTTAATGTTTGGCTTAGGACAGGGAGATGAAGTGTCCTGAGAAATGAGATGAAGTGTCCTGAGAATTTAGAATAATAGATTTCATTAGATTTAGACATTAACCTGTGGATTTCTAGGAATCAGCTTAAATTTTGAGTAAGCACAAAGCCCCTATTATATTTATCCTTTTGATGTGAGGTATAATGTCCAAATGAATAACTTTCCATGATGATTGGTGACCATAAATGGTCATACTTTGCATATATTACACATGACAAAATATGACAAATTTTATAATGGTTGAATATCTTATTTGACTCAAAACCATCTAAAGTTAGGCAAATATTTATTGGATTGGATTGAAAACCCTCGTAAGGGCTTGCCTCCTTTATGGCTGCAACAAAAAGAAATGACAATCAACTCATTTATTCATGAGCAATACAATTCCTAGCTTTATGTTCACACATGTTCACAAAGGTGCACAGATTATCAAATGTCACAAAGGTTATAATAGTTAAGATAAGCCAGGCCAGCTGTTTCAACCCTACATACGTGTTGAGATTAATCTTCTCCGATATAATCTTGTTAGTTCACTTAGTTGTGAGATTTACTAACTGAGTTTACTGATGGATTTACTGATGGCATCATACGATACTTATATCAATTTAACTTCAACTGTTACGAGTACTCGACCCCTAAAGTCCTAGAGCTTGACAGAAGCCAACTGGCACTAGACAACAATTCATTTATGCAATATAAGCTGAATAACAGCACAACGATTATATTACTCTGGGAACTCTGGTTTAGAATACTAGAATACACAAAGTACATAGACACAAACCTATGCCCCGGCCAGGAACCCTAGCTGGTCCATTTTGGGATATTCCCCATAAGTTGTGTGCAATAACTGTACTTTCAACAGAAACTGATCTGTAATTAGTAATTTGCGCACACTGTAAAATGTGCTTCTTTATTTTAATCCCTTCATCGATCAATGTATGCTCACATATGGGGAAGTGTCTCAAAATGGACCTCCTAGGTGCATGTCTATGAATTTGAAAGATACCGGTTTTGCAGCCTGTTATATTAAGCTGACAAAAATATTTGTGAAAATGTTCGAAATTTCGATATCTAAAGGAATAATAGAATAATAAAGTGAAACCTCAAAAACATTCGCCGATGCACACAAAACGGAAAGCCCACAAAGAGCGATACATACATCGCCGGAAAGATGTGAGAACTATCGAAATCATTGAGTATGAATTAAACTCTATCGGTACATACAATATATGACACCGCTATCGGTTCCCCACCTGGCCAACCAATAGCTTTATATCCCATAAGGCACATTAGCGTACACAATTTCTCACTTTAAGCCATGATAATGACGTCATCTAAGCCGCATATTAATTTCCCGTGGCCGTCTCATGCTGCAATCTACAAAGCTGTGGGCACATTACCATTTGTGCAAACCGCCGATTCGGCGCCGATCAGCGCCGAATCGGCGCCTATAGGCGCCTATAGGCGCCTATAAGTTTTTTTCGGCGCCGATTCGGCGCCTATAGGCGGTACCGCTTTTAGGCGCCTATAGGCGCCTAAAATTGACATTTTCCAATTTTTCGGCGGTCATCGGCGCCTATAGGCGCCGATAAGCGCCGATAAGCGCCTATGCACCGCCTATCGGCGCCGTCGGCGCTTTTCGACCGCTTATCGGCGCCTTAGTTATCAACCGCCTATAGGCGCCTATAGGCGCCGATACTGTTTCTTCGTCCCCGGCGATGTCCTAAGTATCGGCGCCTATAGGCACCGATTTTGCCTTCTAGCAATCTGTGTTCTTCCACCTTTTTTTCGGCGCCTATAGGCGCCTATAGGCGCCGATGAATTAAAACAGTCCTAAATTGGCGTTCGCTTTCGTCAGGTTAGGGTTTGGGGTTAGGGTTAGGGTTAGGGTTAGGGTTTGGGTTAGGGTTTGGGTTAGGGTTTGGGTTAACCCTGACCCTAACCCTAACCCTAACCCTAACCCCAACCCTAACCCTAACCCTAACTCTAACCCAACCCTAACCCTAACAACCCCAAGCCTAGCCCTAATCCTGACCCAAATGTGGAAGACATACTGTGCAACAATGTTGCGGGCCAATTTAGGACTACTTTAATTCATCGGCGCCTATAGGCGCCTGTAGGCGCCGAAAAGAGGAGAGAAGTTATATTCCCGAAAATCAATATCTTAGCCGAGGACAGAAAATCAGCATCGGCGCCTACAGGCGCCTATAGGCGCCGAAATATAGGCGCCGATAAGCGGTCGAAAAGCGCCGACGGCGCCGATAGGCGGTCCATAGGCGCTTATCGGCGCTTATCGGCGCCTATAGGCGCCGATGACCGCCGAAAAATGAAAAATGTCAGTTATAGGCGCCTATAGGCGCCGAAAAGCGGCACCGCCTATAGGCGCCGAATCGGCGCCGAAAAAAACTTATAGGCGCCTATAGGCGCCGATTCGGCGCCTATAGGCGCCGAATCGGCGGTTTGCACAAGTGGTTTTGCACAAGTGGTTTTGCAGCCTGTTATATTAAGCTGACAAAAATATTTGTGAAAATGTTCGAAATTTCGATATCTAAAGGAATAATAGAATAATAAAGTGAAACCTCAAAAACATTCGCCGATGCACACAAAACGGAAAGCCCACAAAGAGCGATACATACATCGCCGGAAAGATGTGAGAACTATCGAAATCATTGAGTATGAATTAAACTCTATCGGTACATACAATATATGACACCGCTATCGGTTCCCCACCTGGCCAACCAATAGCTTTATATCCCATAAGGCACATTAGCGTACACAATTTCTCACTTTAAGCCATGATAATGACGTCATCTAAGCCGCATATTAATTTCCCGTGGCCGTCTCATGCTGCAATCTACAAAGCTGTGTAAGAGTCAAAGTGAGACTTTATACACCATTTATGATTAAATCATTACATATGCAAAGGCCGGACGCTCCTGCCTTTTCGCGAAAAAATGTCAGTTTAGCGATTAATTATTGTCAACGCAAACAATGATTAATCGCGATTAACATTAATACTTCAATAAACATTTATACTTCAATAAACCGCTTCGCTCAACGTCAATTGAAGTCATTCCGCATAGACCCAATCGATGATTGTACTCAATGCAAAACTTACCATTGAGTCAGTCAGGAGAGAAATAAACAATAGCGTTTTGTTGAGGAAAAAATATTATTTCTGGAATAATATTATTTCCGAAAAATAAAGGCTATTTAACACTTCAGTTCAACAAAGGCTACAGTTGGTGGTACAAGTAGCAGTCGTGTGCTAATTGTTGTCTGTTTTTTGAAGAGTAAAAACAATTGCAAATGGTGGCATTGAGCTACATGAAAGAGCAAGTTCTGGGTCAATTTGAACTACATTTTGCGCGGCTTGACTTCGCGCAGCTTTGAGGCATATAAAATTTAAACATATCTATACACCGCGCACACAAATGACGCGCAAACTGCAGTTCGAATGGTCACTGCAGTTGCATCTCATGTCTGTTTTCAGCTGATTGCGGGGTCATATGAGTTGTGAGTGCTTTTTATACTGCGCGCGCGAAAAATAAAGTATCCTAACGTCATCAATTCAATGGCATAGTTTAATGATGACGTCATCAAATAGGCAATCTATTTAATGAAACAATTTAATGATCAAAAATCAAGGTTGTTAAATACGAAAAAGCGTCGCATGCGCACCCTAAATGTTGACGATGTCAAGTTATCAAAATTTTATTCGTTATAACGCGCTGCACGCGCACTTTCTCGCGTATTTAACAACTCATATCAGACCTGGTGTTGCCATTGCTTGTCACGTACTTTTGAGAAATATACGCGTATTTTTCTCCAGGTGCCAATACGCCGTATTTTTTCACGATTTTTGCACGCATTTAACAACCAGTAAATTATTGAAGTGAATAAAATAATCAAAAGCAAGGAATCAGTCTTATTAAGACTATAACCGATCAGAATGAGCAAAATGGGTCCCTCGTCTATTCGTCATTCACTCATTCAAAGACGGCACAATCTAAGGTAACTAACCTCAAATCTAAGATAAGGACTCAACCCCTATTATTATATTTATAAGGTCCTCCATTAGTACTTATAGTAGTGGTAGTAGTGCCCGCAAAAGGGAATAAAAAGTGTCATTTCAAAGAGAAAGCTGTGCTCTGTATAGGATAATGGTTATTAACAAGAAGTGCGTGATAAAATATAATTATTAATTATCAATTACTAACACCACCAAAACCGTTGGACGGTTGGTCTAGTAACCCCCCGCTGGTTTGGATGTGATCAGCCCATTTTGTCTCTTTTCAGGTTCCGTTGTCACATCCAAACCCGCGGGGGGTTACTAGACCAACCGTCCAACGGTTTTGGTGGTGATATCTTGACAGATGTATGTAGTTTGAACCCATGTTACTTGCCCAAAGGCAGTTTGGACCCACGCTACTTGCCCTCACGTATTCTGAACCCACGTAACTAGCCCACACGCAAGCTGAACCCACGTAACTTACCCTGACAAAGTCCATAACTACTTTAAATTCTAACTTGGAATAACTAGAATTGATATATTTCTTAATTTCTACAAATCGTCCACGCGAACTCACGTGCTTAAATATAGCAACCAGATCTAATTTCACGTACATAAGTCGTATTTGAACTTATTTTAACGTAACCAAGTCGAAAATCCAGTGTAAACATTAATTTCTTTAAACCCCCTAATTTCTACGAAACGCCCGTGTGTACTCACGTGCTGAAGTATAGCACATGCATCTTATTTCATGTGCATTAGTCGTATTTGAACTCATTTCAACATAATCAAGTCGAAAATCCAGTGTAAACATTAATTTCTTTAAACCCCCTAATTTCTACAAAACGTCCGTGTGTACTCACGTGCTGAAGTATAGCACATGCATCTTATTTCATGTGCATTAGTCGTATTTGAACTCATTTCAACGTAATCAAGTCGAAAATCCCGTGTTAACATCAATTTCTTTAAATCCCTAATTTCTACAAAACGTCCGCGTGAACTCACGTGCTTCACTAGTTCATCGTATATTTCCCATCCCTATTCACTGTGAGACATAGAAAAAGCATTATCAGTAGACCATCGTATCACAGAATAGGATTACAGTACAATTTTTCGTCATAAACGTAATTTCAATCAATTTGCAGTTCAATTTTTAGAAGCCTCTCACGACCAAAATCTTCGACCGATCGCCCTGAAACCCATTTTATAGCTAAATCTTAAGGTTTTTAAGCATCATATCAAAATGAAACATAATCCGATGAAAAATCTTTGAGTCGGAGATGTCCAAAGTAGCGCAAAATAGCATTCTATCGCAAAATACGCTATTTTAGTGGTTTTACGCGATTTTGATGACGTCATCACAGCACCCAAATAGGCTCAAACCAACTTCCAATATAGTCTAAAGAAAATTCCGCCTTAGTACAACATATTTTGACCGGTCTCATTTCAAGATAAGTCGCAGTTCTTGACATCTCACTCATTTAACTTTTGTCCTATTATTTGGAGATCGATTTTTCACCGTACCTTAGAAAATCGCGTATATCTCGATGAAAAATCGAGATAACCCAATGATCCATATGATTTTCTGAAAGCTCTTTAAATTTGCTAAAAATTATTCGGAAAAATCAGAGAGCTATCTCCTTTCCTTCGTGGTGAAAAATGCGCTCGAAAATGGCCTATTTTCGCTAAAAATGCAATAAAATTTCGCTAAGTTGATGACGTCATAGTGACGTGAAAATGACGTCACCAGAACTTCTCTTATAGCCTATAACATTTTCCCATCTTAGATCAACAAAACCTGACCTCGATCATGGCTCTACCATTTCCCGTTCTTCAGATCTCGGCTTTCCAAATTTGCTCCGAATTATCATGATCTATCTTCTTATTATGCTATCACCCTGTGACACTCAAATCTCTAACTTATACCCCTGGCCAGTTTTCTTTTTACCGCGGGAGGTTACCGCCCTGGCCAGGGCGGGAATACTTATGTTATGGAGAACGACGGCAAAGGGTCAAATTTTTCCTATATTTTTCAAACATGCAATTTTGATATTATTGATAAACCCTTAACCTTTCATCTGTGGTTTCGAATGATTGATGTTCTTGAATAGGATGAATTTCATGAGTGGGTAATATATTAATACCTACTCAGTTTCTTTTAATTTAAAGTTTATGCTTTGCTGTAAGAAGATAAACACAGACGTTAACTATAAATTTAATCTCGATACAAGTCAGCGACCCCCGCCCCTTATCGTTCTGGACTGTGTAAAGGCATAATTCCACCCCTGATCGTTCTGGACGGTCCAGAGGCATGCAAAATTCTGCCTGTCTCACGGCCTAGCCTCAACTTTATATATGCAGCCGGCAACCAGGCAAATTCCACAAAACCAAAACGAGAACGAGAAGTATTTCCTCTTGCCCGAAACTAGCGAAACATTTCACGAGATTTAAACAATATAAGTGACTGTCATCACGCCGCGTGATCTGATACGATTGTCGGTATAAGGAGAGTTGTAAAGTTTTAGTATCAGCAGCTAGTAGTATGGAGTCTCTAGGTACACAAAATGTGTACTGATCTGAGGAATAAAGGCGGTGATATGCCTCCACACCGCTTTGAAGCTCGGTTATAGTGACGTCTTCACCTCTCAACTGCCTGTTATAAAACAAGTTTAATAGTTTCATACACCACACTGAATGGTCCATTAACATAAACAGTCTACAGAGTTACCGTCTACTGTTCTGCAGTGCGTTGTCTCGTGTTATAACGGCATTACAATAAGGGTTGGAGTGTTTAATATGACACTATAACTGAGGGTTTCTACACGTGGCCAGAGGGGCGTATCTAAGGAGATGTGTTGGGTATAAGGGTACACCTATTTGGTTTATTATATCTCTCACACAATTATAGAATCTGTGGGAATGGACTCTGTGAGCCCATCAACTCATGTGATGATGACGTCATTTATTCCTGCAATATCCTGACCTCCTTAGCAGTAGCACAGGACAGTGATACTTTGTGGCAACGAAACTTGTAATGATTCTAGATACAAAGATTGCTTTAATCTGCTCTCTCGTGACATATATTGAGCTACAACAAGCTTCGGCGACTGTTGCAAAACACATTTTGATATCATTATCATGATATTATTCTGATGGGAGCTCTTTATGGCTTTATATCCAGTGCCACATAATGCGAGCTGGCAAGACCTATACCTACATGATGACTATAAAAGATGAATCCAATAAAGTAATAAGCAAGATGGATCTGGTATTGTCTGAGACCTCATAAACAACCAAATGGAAGCAATTAGTTGGAGATGAAAGCAATATTGCAGCCATCTTGTCCAGTGGATCCATTGATAGTTCTTTGAATGAAAGAAATAGGTAAGAGCAAAATGTTGCCCCTGAAAAATTTCACGATTACTTCCATTTTAATTAAACACAACTCAATTCGGGCGTGCTTTGCCCGCGCGAAGGAGGGGGTGTCGAACAACTCGTGTTGAAAAATAACTCCGTATTTAAAAGTTCAAACCTTTTCATTGCATAAGACCAGCATAATCGGGCGATTGATCAAGCAAACTTCATCTCACAAGACTAAAATAAGCTGGTACTGGCTGCCTGATGAAAAGCTGTTACCCACTTTGGGATATATCATTAATAAAACCTGCAGCTTCATTTCAAAAGATCGCTGAAATAGACTTGAACTTGAGGGGTGTTGACAGTACATATGATAGCAATTCCCCCAACTGCATGAACAATATCTGTCGATAAGGATGACGTTATTTCCATGACTTAGAGTGGAGAACTGATGCCGTTGAAACTGATTTGTTTGCAGCATATAACAAATCGGAGGATTTCTAAAACATGAGATGGAAATAGACGCCTCTCGACAGTCAACGGTCTTAACATTTGTCCGGTTTCCTTTTGCATAAGCTGCAAAACATACAATGATTATATGAACATCCGATGTTATTGGTTTGGAATTGTGAAAAAATATTCGGCCGGTTGAAATATACCAATTAGCGACCACTATGGTAGCCAGTAACGTGTTTTTGGCGGGGTTCATTCGAATAGGTTACAATTTGGTCGTAAGTTAAGTAAGTTAAGTAAGTTAAGTAAGTTAAGTAAGTTAAGTAAGTTAAGTAAGTTAAGTAAGTTAAGTAAGTTAAGTAAGTTAAGTAAGTTAAGTAAGTTAAGTAAGTTAAGTAAGTTAAGTAAGTTAAGTAAGTTAAGTAAGTTAAGTAAGTTAAGTAAGTTAAGTAAGTTAAAGTAAGTTAAGTAAAGTTAAGTAAGTTAAGTAAGTTAAGTAAGTTAAGTAAGTTAAGTAAGTTAAGTAAGTTAAGTAAGTTAAGTAAGTTAAGTAAGTTAAGTAAGTTAAGTAAGTTAAGTAAGTTAAGTAAGTTAAGTAAGTTAAGTAAGTTAAGTAAGTTAAGTAAGTTAAGTAAGTTAAGTTGAAGTAAGTTAAGTAAGTTAAGTAAGTTAAGTAAGTTAAGTAAGTTAAGTAAGTTAAGTAAGTTAAGTAAGTTAAGTAAGTTAAGTAAGTTAAGTAAGTTAAGTAAGTTAAGTAGGAGTTAAGTAAGTTAAGTAAGTTAAGTAAGTTAAGTAAGTTAAGTAAGTTAAGTAAGTTAAGTAAGTTAAGAAGTAAGTTAAGTAAGTTAAGTAAGTTAAGTAAGTTAAGTAAGTTAAGTAAGTTAAGTAAGTTAAGTAAGTTAAGTAAGTTAAGTAAGTTAAGTAAGTTAAGTAAGTTAAGTAAGTTAAGTAAGTTAAGTAAGTTAAGTAAGTTAAGTAAGTTAAGTAAGTTAAGTAAGTTAAGTAAGTTAAGTAAGTTAAGTAAAGTTAAAGTAAGTTAAGTAAAGTTAAGTAAGTTAAGTAAGTTAAGTAAGTTAAGTAAGTTAGAAGTAAGTTAAGAAGTAAGTTAAGTAAGTTAAGTAAATGAAGTTAGTAAGTAAGTTGAAATAAGTTAAGTAAAGTAAGTTAGCCTTAAGTTAAGTAAGTTAAGTAAGTTAGAAGTTAAGTTAAAGTAAGTTTGGTAAAATTAGTAAGTTTAAGTAAGTTAAGTAAGTTAAGTAAAGTTAAGTAAAGTTAAGTAAGTTAAGTAAGTTAAGTAAGTTAAGTAAGTTAAGTAAAGTTAAGTAAGTTAAATGCCCAAAGGCAGTAAGGACCCAAGTAAGTTAAAGTAAGTTAAGTAAGTTGAAGTAAGTTAAGTAAAGTTAAGTAAGTTAAGTAAGTTAAGTAAGTAAGTTAAGTAAGTTAAAGTTAAGTAAGTTAGTTAAGTTGGATTAAGTTAAAGTTAAGTTTAAGTAAGTTAAGTAAAGTAAGTTAAGTAAGTTAAGTAAGTTAAGTAAGTTAAGTAAGTTAAGTTAAGTAAGTTAAGTAAGTAAGTTAAAGTAAGTTAAGTAAGTTAAGTAAGTTAAGTAAGTTAAGTAAGTTAAGAAGTTAAGTAAGTTAAGTCGAAAGTTAAACTAAGTTAAATAAGTTAAGTAAATTAAAGTAAGTTAAGTAAAGTAAGTTAAACAAGTTAGAAGTTAGAGTTGAAATAAGTTAAACCAAGTCTAATTTCAAGTTAAGTAAGTTAAAGTAAGTTAAACTCAAGTTAACGTTATAAGTTAAAAGTTAAAGTAAAATTAGTAAGTTAAGTCAAAATTAATAAGTTAAATAAGTTAAGTAAGTTAAACTCAGTTGCTACAGTAAGTTAATCGTAATTTAAGTAAGTTTAATGCGAAGTTAAAGTAAGTTAAATCGTTATTTAGTAAGTTAAGTAAGTTAAAGTAAATTTTTAAGTAAGTTAAAAGTAAGTTATTAGAAGTAAACCCATTTTTTAAATAAGTTAAACTAAGTTAAATTTAAGTTAAGTAAGTTAAGTAAAGTTAAGTTAAGAAGTAAGTTAAGTAAGTTAAAGTTAAGTAAGTTAAAAGTAAGTTTTAGTAAGTTAAAGCCCACAGTTAAGTTAAAAGTAAGTTAAGTAAGTTAAGTAAAAAATCATAAGTAAACTTAAGTTAAGTAAGTAAGTTAAAGTAAGTTAAATAAATTAAGTAAAGTTAAGTAAGTTAGAAGTAAGTTAAGTAAGTTAAGTAAGTTAAAAGTAAAGTTAAGTAAGTTAAGTAAGTTAAGTAAGTTAAGTAAGTTAAGTAAGTTAAGTAAGTTAAGTAAGTTAAGTAAGTTAAGTAAGTTAAGTAAGTTAAGTAAGTTAATCCCTGATTTGCAATTCGAAAAAAACACACTGAAAAAACGACGATGAAGTGTTCTGGCACATTCCACGAGATGATTTGCCGATGACAGGAAACAAGCGCGAGATAGGGAGATCCGATTGTTTCATGATAGTTCATAATATGAACTTAGCTAAGTACAGACTCTGTTACTGTAGACAGACTCTAATGTCCCTGATGTATTGACCTTTTAAGGCGCGTCGTTTTACGCGCCTTAAATTATTTCCGGCGCGTGAAAGACTAGGAATAACATTTGCGCGCTATCATACGCCGCAAAAACGACCCTACTGGGTGACCAGCGTAAAATTCCGCACCTTAGAAGTTCGAGACAATAAGGTGAGGCTCAGATCATGAGATGTCCGACACTCTTTATGCCTCCAATATTTCTGATGAATATGGCAATATGAGAGATACGTCATAATATGCCTTATTATGGCATATCAATGATGTATCTGTCAGGACTCAGGAACACTTCAACTCAACTCATCTAGCCGACAGGCCGTGGGCGTAAACATCTGGTTAGACTTATTAGTTGAATCTCGTCTATACGGTCGTGTTATCGACGACTTGCCAAACGTTGTCTGCCCCATATTTTTTCAAACTCCTCGAGTCTGGGCGCGCGCAGAGGGGGCCAGGCAACGGCTGGCAAAGTGACGACGTTATTATGATTTCTCAGTTTTCAGTTGATTTAACTGTCGCGTCTAGGTCTACTCCACCCACAGTCAACTCGTAACTAGAACGGTTTAGAAACACACAATTTAATGCCATGTACTGCACAATGCACATTATAGGAGCCTGGCGAATTTACATCACCCGTCTTGGCTCGATTCTCGTCTACTCTAGCGTAAATATTCTAAACTTTAGTGACATCGCCCAAATCATAATAAACCACTATATATGTTTCTTACAGGGTTTATATTCTAGGTAAATACAATGCTCTGTGGGAGTTCTAATTCAATACAATGCCATGGGAGTTCTAAGTAATTCTAACGTTGTGGGAGTTAAAGTTAACATGGTATTATATAGATGATGCCAATGTGTTTACGTTGTTGTCTGAAAGTGGTAAGGATACAGACTGCAAAGACAAACGATGTTAAGTGATGTAGTTACTCGATTTCATCCAGGTCACAGATAGATTAGGCTGCATGAAGCAACTTAGGGTAGACAAATTCATCTGGCATCACTATGATGATGGTACTCATCTATTCAAAAAGTCACAATACAGTCTTATTTAAGCCAATTAATTTATTTGATATTATAAGTCATTTGAATTCAATAAATCTGTTCATGATTAGTAAAAACATAGTGTAGATCTCTCAGATTGAGTTTGATAATGATACTTTTGAAAGGGAAATGATCACAAAGAAAAGCATTGTATGAAGTGTGGGATGCCCCTTGGCCACGCGCGCCATATTGAATGATTAAGAAGACTGCATGAGCTCATGAGACAACGTTTGGTAAATCAAAACTCTAAGTAGCCCGCATGTGCATATTTCCCCTTAAAGTTAACTCTGTTTTTACTTGGGTGCACCATTATCCGATCAGGGGCGCCAGAAAATATCGTATTTGAAAAACTAAGTTCTGACTTTTAATTCGAAACTAAGGCAATAACTACTAACGTAACATACTTAAATTGGAGACCTTGGGGGATTTGACATTGAATTGGAGGGATTTGACACATCTATCATTTATCAGTCTGATGTAATTGCAATACATGATGATACATGTTACTGCACCAGAGAATTTGGGCTCGTGTAATATAGAGTAACAAATCTAGTCTGATTTAATTCCCTTCTGCAATCTGCAGGTGCCAAGTGCTGTCAACAGATGCAGTTTTCTATCAAATTCTGATAAAAGTGAGGCGTTTAGTGCAAATTTAGTTCTTAAGGTCGTCTTTAAGGGGCAGAGCAAAACCAATACAATCACAATTAAACTTAAAGCTATTTATGGACTCTAAAAATAACTTGATAAGTTCAAGAAACTTTGACTGAAATAATGGCTGCATGAAGCTAAGCTTTTTATTTTTCTGCAATTATCAGACCTTTTTGAATGTCTAATCAACACAATAATTCCAAAATATGCGTCTTGCGTTGTCGGAAGATTTTCTTATGAGTGTCGTCCCTTATTAAAAATGAAGAAAAAGAGCGCAGTTTATGGAGAATGTAAATAAATTCAAAATGAAAACAAATATTTCATATACAATTGAATAAATAATTTTTACAAAAGAATAAATTATCTGCACTTTTGAACAGTTTTTATTGTAAAAGCAATATTCACAAAAAATCCACGTGATTCATGAAATTTCAATTGGGGTATGAATAATGATTCGTGATACATGGCAATAGCTTCAGAACAACAATGAACAAAAGGCGTAAACATCGCAACATTATTACCAGAAAGTGCAGAGCAAACGGACTCTTCACCTGCAATTGGCCGTACGGCTGTTAGAATAGAAGTAAAACCTTCAAAATAATAACGAGAGGAAGTGATGTGATCAATTGTCCGTTCCTTTCTGAAACTAGGACCACTGTTCCAGCTCTGTAACCCGATTTTTACTTCCCAATAACCCTACAACACCCCACGTCACACAGACTCACAGCCTGCGTCCCATGATCAGTTATATGATTGTAAAACGATGATTCATGAGATCGGGAGAGCAGTGAAAGAGTGGATCTTCTGGCATCTAGGTCTGACAAGTTGGCAGACCTGCCAGCAAGGACTGGCAAATTGCCAGACCTGCCAGATCTCCGGGCAACCAGCTCTGGCAAGTTGCCAGACCTGCCAGAAAGGTCTGACAAGTTGGTAGACCTGCCAGATCTCCTGACAGTGACAGCAAGGTCTGACAAGTTGCCAGATCTGCCAGCAAGGTCTGACAAGTTGTCAGACCTGCCAGCAAGGTCTGGCAAGTTGCCAGACCGAGACCTGCCAGCAAGGTCTGACAAATTACCAGACCTGCCCGGCACCCCCAGCAGGTTCTGCTGAGAAGATTGCTGAAGAGGAAGAGTCTGACTCTGCGAGTGCAGATCGCACACGGATATGGACTCAACCGTTATATGGATTCCTTCCATGGAGGGTATCAGTCCGCAAGAGTTCTGGAAGCTGTGATCTGACTGTTTCTCAATTACTGACGTTCTGCACGTGTCGGTTCCTGAGTGCTGATCATCGCTGAGCGGTCTCAGCCCCACTGAAGCTGAGTTCCTCGACACATTCCGATGTCGCTGGACTGTGACAGTAGCTTTCAGTTTGAGAACCACCCTCCATCCCCTCCTGTTGAGGAAAGTCCTGAACTTCCTGTTAGTGAGAGTGTAGATGATGGGGTTGAGGGTGAGACTGAGGATGTTGAGGTTGTACTGGAGGTGAAGAACCAGGGGGGCAGGGTCCAGGAAGTCAGGAGCATGGTCATTATCCGGACCAGGTACGGCAGCCAGGACAGCACAAATACCCAGCAGATAGCACTGACTGTCACCAGAGCCTGTTTGTTGCGGACCTTTCTCTGGGGTGCTTGAGTGGAGGTGATCCAGAAGGCACTAGCCAGGGTCAGTAGGTTGAAGAGAATGGTGGTTATCACCGGCAGGATGCCAAAGAAGAAGGAAAACGCAACGACACTCCTAAAATGGTGTTTTCCGACGTTCGTTACGCACGACAGAGTCCTCTTATCGAATATTGCCATGCTCTTGTTGGAGGAAACAAAGACCACGGGATTAACCAACGCCAGGAACCAGATGGAGAAGATGAGGACTTTGGTGTGGCGGGGATTTGGCAAGCTGCCATAAGGGAACCTCACCACGTACCACCGGTACAGGGTGATGCAGGTGAGAGTCAGGATCTCCACTGCTCCTGGAACGAACTGACTGAAAGCAGTCACATAGCAGACCACGGGACCAAGCACCCAGCGACCGTGCAGGAGGGTAAAGAGTTTAGGGACGTAGGCTATGAGGGTCAGGAGGATGTCTGCAACCGCCAGGTTCTGGAAGAATAAGAGTTAATAAATAAGAGTTAATAAATAAATAATGAGGGTTTACCATGGGGTCAATTGTCGAGGAAAAAAGGCCAAGTTTACCTTGGTAGTCCACCTTTTCCGATTCTAAAGTTCCCCAATCGCCTTTTTGTGAAACAGAAAGGCGATTGGGGGAGGTAAAAATTAACACAAGAAACGTAGGGGTTTCCATATGATCGGGGAGGCCAAAGTACCTGAATGAGAAGGACTGAGGAGGAGTCCAGGTGGAGAGCATTGAACTTCCTGCTGGCATACACCACGATAGAGTTACCAGCAATGGCAGTGGATATCATCAGGAACTGGTAGGTGGTGAGGAAGGTGTTCAGCTCCGGGGAGAAGGAAATGGTGGTGTTGGGGATCATGGGTGCGGATCATGCCCTGGGGAGGGGAGTGATGAGCATTATTGAGTGGAAAAGTGAAAAGTACAACCACAAGCCACCTCTGGCTGACCTGAGGCGGCCAAGGGTCCTCGATGACCCCCAGGGATCACTCAAGTGTCAGCCATATATTTAACAACATCGATGAAATTCGCCAAAGTGTGGTGAGGTGGCACATTGGTGAGGTGGAACACTGGTGAGGTGGCACAGTAGTGAGGTGGCACAGTGGTGAGGTGGCACAGTGGCGAGGTGGCACATTGGTGAGGTGGCACACTGGTAAGGTGGCACAGTAGTGAGGTGGCACACTGGTGAGGTGCCACACTGGTGGGATGGCACACTGGTGGGATGGCACACTGGTGAGGCAGCACAGTGGTGAGGTGGCACAGTGGTGAGGTGGCACAGTGGTGAGGTGGCACAGTGGTAAGGTGGCCCACTGGTGAGGTGGCTCATTGGTGAGGTGGCTCATTGGTGAGGTGGCACACTGGTGAGGTGGCACGTTGATGAGGTGGCACATTGGTGAGGTGGAGCAGTAGTGAGGTGGTTCACCCCGTTACACCCTGAGTTATCATCTTATTAAAACACAATGCATTATTGATTATTACTCAGATTCAGACCATTACATGGTCTGAGACAATTATGAATGAGAGCTAAAAGCCACGATCGGTCATGCAACATGAACAAGCTACAAATTCAATAATGTTTCGATATGCCACAAGTGTTCTCAATCTCATTTGCAGTATGTAATAATATGTATAGCTGTCACGCAGGCTCGACACTGATTGAAAGTAAACTATGTCTATGTAACTTATGCATGTCACTGCAGCTAAGACATGTTGGACATGGTCAACAGTGTTTAATTAGAAATGAAATGCTTCATCGATTCTTATATAAATCTCAAACAACTCCTAGCGATTTCAATTAATCGATCATACGGCATACCAGATCAATCATAAAACTTGAATGCCAATTTAATGTATACCATTACTTGCATTATCAATTGTAAAATATCTCAGAACCAATTATGCATCCGTATTATATCGCAGATATTTCCTTGTGTTTGAAAAACCCTCTTTTTAACACTTAATAAGGTCCGTGAATTCAGTTTAGTATTAGTAACTTAGTAACTCGTAAAACATACAACTTTTCGATTAAAACCTCAGGCTTCCGTCTAAGTATTATTGCGATACTACACTATCGACTACTCTTCGGCACTCGTGTGTAGTGTCACGGTTTTTCTCGAAACAGAACCCTTCTATGGAGTGTAGACTGTAGAATCTGGACTTTATAGGAAATAGGACGAGAAATAGAACTCTTCTACAAGGTGAAGAGAAGTACAATCAATTTCCGTGGGTCATTAAATCGCTTCCCTTCCTCACAGAAGTTACATTTCAGTTGGAACTTTTAGTGCGACAGACAAATTCCTATGTACTTTTTGTAAGAATTCACTTGTGGATCACGTATCGCGAATGAAAGGTCATCATTTTACTGTGCTACACTCGCTACCAAATTCGATAGTTACAAAGGCACTAAAGCTGGGTTGGAGCTTTGTCATACTGGCATGGTTAATTACAGTAAATCAATACCTTCTCACATTAAGAGGCGTATACCCCTAACGCCCTATGCCCCGCCCACGAAAAGTAGGCGGTTATTGTGAAACAATATAGCAGCGCACACAATGTAAATGACGGCATACAACAGCCTATTTATTCTGAGCGCAGATTAGAAATAGATTATGGAATTTGATTTCTCTAATCCTTAGCGCGCAGCACTGGGGTATTTGGAGGATCGTGTTGCGACATTCGGAGAACCCTACGATGTCCGCGCTGTATGGCGCTCAAAGTTTGGAGGTATTTAATTATGCTCAACGGATGGAAATAGTTGCGAGTGGGATCACCAATTTGGTTGAGGGTATTATCAGATGCATCAACCGGAAATTATCCTAATTAAAATTGGGACCAATAATTTGGGAGCACCCCTCGGACTGCACCCTCGAGCTGCACCCAAAATGGACCCGAAAGGCACGTGGCTACGTATTCTAAAACTATCGACCATATAAACCGTGCCCCATCATTTTGTAACCTTTCAAGAATGACTAAATTTAGAAATTAAAAGGTTTATTCGTGCAATGCCATCTCTGCGGTTGCTATTGGTCCAGGCTGTCAGGGCAATTTATCCGTGTTGCTTTAAATATAAAACATTCATTTTAAGTTATCCGTATCGATTTGAATATATCAGAATACATTATTCTGATAAAATATTAATATCATTATGCTAGTCCGACAATTGACTGTGACAAACTGTGACGTTCGTCGGCAAGAATAGCGTTACAGTTAATCCTATGGCTATGAAATAATGGGTCTGACGACGTCAGACAAATGGCTATAGTCTCATTAGTCTAGCCGGGCTAGACTAATGAGACTATAGCCATTTGTCTGACGTCGTCCAGACTCTAGCCCATTGCCTGATTGCAAAATATTATACCCCTATGGGAGAATTGTGGCTTTTTCTCCAAGAAATCTACGGTTATGGGTTTGGAGAAATAAAGAATGTGAAATCACTTCTAGTTCTATTGAACTTAAAATGCCAGTGAAAGGGGATCGATCACATATTACGTAATCAATTTTTGGCCGATTACAACCCCCCTCAATCAAGTTTACTCTTTGACTTACAGTTAGGGGTCATCCAGAAATGAGCTCATCAAAAACCGGCCTTTTTCGAACTTAAATACAAACTATAACCTCCTCACTACCTCATCATTTGGGAAAGAGACATACATACCCCAACCTCATCTCATCATTTCAAGATTTATGTTACGTCACTCATTCAGTATTAAAGACTGAAGTGACGTTATTTCTGCAATTTAAGTATTAGTAAGATCATGTAAATTCTAACTTAAGTCCATCATTGGTCCAATTTTTATTTTCGAGAGGTTTATGTCGAAATTTCGCCTCTAAGTGATGAGTTCATCATTTTGCAAACCTACATACTACCTCATCACTACCTCATCATTTCCAAAACATACATACATACCCAAGTGATGAGCTCAGTAGTTGTTACAATAACATGTAACGTAATACTAATCGTTTGGACCCCCAGTTGATTACATAATATATGTGAACGATCTTAAGTGGGCACGGTTTTTATTTTGATCTGGTCCGGAATTCCCCATTGAATTTTGATGAATCCATTTAAATTTTAACAGTTTAACATTTCCATTTCCAAAAGGATTTCCAAATGAGAAATCGAAAATTAAGCCTGAAAACCCAGATATGACAATACGGCTTATTGATATTCGCAATACGCCGCGCCCAAATTGAAATAGTTTGAAACACCGCGGTTTTGCTCAAAAGATAGCCCATGATTCAATGAAATAGAAATATTAGTTACAGTCCAATTACAGATCATACCTAATTATGAATCTTACGTAATGTCTGACCGCAAAAAGAGGTTCGAGACGAAACCCTTTAGAGGTTGGTAAGGGTTCCAATAAAATTTTACCTAAAATCTAAATCAAAAACCAAAGTGAAAAAGTCCTAATAAAAATGCCTGAAAATGTATGGACTATGAAGTTCCCGAAAAGGTGGATAAAGAATAGAAAGACAGAGAATGTGCCCACCGAAAAAGTCTAAATTTAGAACGAAAACCAGAAAGTTGAGGAGCAACTCTGATTCACCCGTGCGATAAGATGGCTGCGGTGGAAGATGACATGCACCAGATATCATTAATGCGGATATAATAGTACAAAAAGAGATTTGTTTATGCCACCCTTTATTATGGTACCTATTATGATAAAAATCAGTGAAATCTCTTTTTCGTGCTTTGTTTCATAATGTATCCACAGCCACATCCAAAAATTGCCATCACATATGGAACATTGGAACACTCTAAATTCGAACACGTCCGTGGATTCCGAAATTTTTCATTATAAACAAAACCGTTGTCACTAGCAACAGCAAAATACGATTAATCACTGAGAAATTCCTCAAAACTTAATGCCCATATGTTTTACAAAAAATATATATTTCATTTTCATTATCACTTTGACCAAGCAATTTCAGGCCACCAGATTTTTCTTGTTAACAAATTGCAGCTTGCTGAAATCAGCACTATAAGTTACCAATTATTTCTAATACGTAAGTAATAAAATCATCATGGCCGACGTTGCGAAGCTTAAAGCTGATTTGTTATTAAGATTTCTGAGTATTAAGTAAAGTTTTCATGCGAAATATGACGTTGAGAACTAGTACTACGGAAGACTGTCAGATTATATTTAGGGGAGGGGGGATTTAAAAATTGTCAGCGGACAAATCCAAGGGGAGGGGGATTTAGAAATCGTCAGGCTGTCCGGTCAGACAACTCCAAGAGGAGGGGGATTTAGAAATCGTCAGGCTGTCCGGTCAGACAATTCCAATCCAGCAGGACTCTAACATGAATATACCGATTATATTTTAAATTTATGTTTATTTGTCGACAGTGCAGCCGGAGTCCGGAGACATTTAAATGATGTTGACTTTGAGTACGACTACGCGGTAAAACGAAGTTTAGCCGAGTTCTCTAAAGCAATTTCGAAGGGGGAGGGGTTTAAAAGTTAAATTTGAAATTAGAATGGAAAAAATTTTTCGGACGTCCTTTATGGTAGAATTTTTTGGTAAATAACAACATCTATAAGGACACTGAACTGTAACCCAGGTGTCTCGACCTTTCGATGCGCGGCGTATCACTATTACGCCGCGCCTGGGTACTTCGCAATCTTTGCAGCGCGCGACACCACTTTCAATAGTTCAAATTCAATGCGATGTACCTGGAAAAATACCGAAGCGCGGCGTAATACGACGCGCCTCAAAAGGTCGAGACACCACGGTAGGCTTATAAGAAACGTTTATGCTAATTTTTAGCTTGCTAGTCTCGGTTCTTCGTCAATATTATCCTAGATTATCAAAATGAAACGAACATATCAAATAATTGCTTATCGTACTATATATCACCATGTGTGGTATCATAACATCATAAACCATTATCAGATCAGTAACATATCAATATCATTAGCAGTATAATCAGTTAAGAATAACGAATTAAAATCAATTTCAGGGTCAGATAATAAATATATATCAAACAAAAGAACACATAACGCACCGGAGGTTCATTAGAAATGAATTTAACATAATATTAATATCAGAAAATAATTAAAAATACGTCCTGTATGAAATTAATGTGGAGCTGACTACATAGTACACCTTAGGTTTTTTTTGGTATGAATTCAATATAGAAAGATGCGAAGCTTTTTGATCTTACAATTTCATCCATAAGTTTTGATCGTCTAGAAGTAGAACAGTAGAAATTACATCAACGCTAATGAACGAAGACTATTTCTATATTACTATATGCTTTAATATTAACAATGGACATGCCATATTATATTGTCAATGTCAAAACTTATATTGAATCCCATAATCGTAATGATCAGCCTTTTCAAGACTTTGACACCCAAGATCATTTTCAATTTCAATATGACACGTCGTACTATTATGTGATCGTTGGGGGTTGCACAATACTCACTGCCATTAAACAATAAACCCATATGTGTGTACATGGACCGATCGATAAAAACTGCGTAAAAACACTGCACTCTCGACAGAAATTCTGTGAAAATCAAACTGCGCGCGCACTGTAAAATTTGCGCTTCTTCATAAATCCCATTATGATTTATCCTTCATGTTCACACATATGGGGTAAGCATTACCAGGCCTCATATAGATATTCTGCAAAATGTGAATCGTGGGTGGCTGCAGTGGGATCTCCCATGACGTCATTTTGGACATATTACAACTTAACAAAAACAAATTTTAAGTAATATTCCTATTAGTATTAGAGTTACTGTTAACAACAAATTTTAAATATAATTCCTAATTATTCGAGTTAGCGACACATTTTAAGTATTAGTAATATTCCTATTCGAGTAAATAACTTAGATCGGGTAAAGCCCCATATTAAAAAGAAGCAAGTTAAAAACATAACGCAGTCCCTTCTCGCACTGGAGGAATCAGTATTGAGCTATATTAGACCGAAATAAACAATTCAACGAAATACAGAAACATGTCATAACAATAACAATGAATATTGAGTGAAATATTCAATTGTAATCGTAAATTAGCTGTGGTTATATCGATCTTCCGAAATATACAACTGCTTGAAAATTTTTGTCCAAGGGGCGGGGCCGGTTAAGAAGGCCGGCTAAATAATAATTTCAAAGAACAATACGGCAGATCACTTTCTGGCATGTAAAAGTTAACATTCCCTGCGTTCCAATTAAGATTCACCTCTAGGAGGATAGTAAACATTCTTGGGGTGCGGTTAAATAGTTTTATTCTATATTCGGACTAGTTTAAGCAGGGTACTATAATTTTCTGGAATTCGGTGAATTCCGTCATTTTAACTTAACGGGGCGCTTAAAAACCCCAAATATCAAAAAGCAGAGGATCGTTCGCATATATAATTACATTTCTATTTCTATAAGTACATAGCCAGAGGATCCGGTAAAAGAGTTAACGATAGACTTTCACTTAGGGAGCAAGTTAAAACGTTAAATGATACGATAGAGTTTTAAAATCAGGAGCTTTCGAAAATCATGTGATTATCGACGCTTCGGAGCGAAGAAATGGGAACTCCGATATAGTAGTTGGCTTGGGAGCCAAATCTATGAAATATGACGTGCGATTATCGATTATATGTCGAAACAGCTCCAAATATGCGAACGAATCTCTGGAAGCAAGTCAAGATTAATCGAAATGATAAGAAAGTACACATATCGCGCCTAATGAAACAGAAGATATTCACACCACTGGCAGCCGACAGAGTATATGAACTTGAAGCAAGATTTTATGCATAACTAGAACTGCGAATCCAGTAGAGATACACTTTATACCTAATATTCTTATATTATTAACATACGGTGGACTTCTTCAAGAACGCATATGTGTGTGCAGATCGCTCGACTGACGGAGGACTCGATAAAGACGCGTGGATTTCCTCTTCGCGCGTCAATGTAAATTCCGTCAAATGCACTCAATATTTTGCGCGTATTTATCGAGTCCTCTGTCAAGCAAACCCCCTGTCAATCGAGCGATCTTCATACATATGTGGTACAAACCAACATAATAAACATATCTCATGAAGCAGATCATCTGAGATCGTGTCACGGTGGTCCGCACGATGGTTCTCAGTAACCGGTAATGATTCTCTCTCATTTGTCACTGGACCTCCCTGCCACTCGGTCTGATCTGACATTTCAAATATAGGTGCTGCACCTGTCAAGACTGGACCAATGGTGCTGGACATATTATATCCATATTGGAGTTATGAATATGTGTTGCGAGAACATAATGTTGCATATGTCTATAAGAAGGACGCTCTGGGGGGGGGGGGGTAGGGGTCAATGGTCAAATAGAGTTTTTGGCTAGAAATGATTAGGTAGCATCCTAGCTATTCGATTCTCAAAATCCCATAACTCAGGCTAGGAACAATATTTTTTCATTCCGTATCTTTTCTGATAGCTAGGATGCTTCTCTATAATCATTTCTGGCAAAGCAAAACTCCAATATATAACCTGGCATGAGTATCGTGGAAAAGTAGGTGGATTTAGCAGAAAGTTTGGTTTAGGAACGTAAGGGTTTGTAAATGAAGGTATCTGATAGTCAAGGGTGCCGATCACAAAACCGCTAGGATTTCCAGGCATCTGCTTCACATGGGATTCGTACTCGAAATCTCCCATAATCTTCAATGAATTCTAATTCTATATCATGGCATATATTCAATGTTAATATGTCTCTCTCTCATTTGTCCTCTATCTCCGGAGAGCTGAGAAGATTTAATTGTCCTAGAAGTGTTGTGATATGGTCCCTCGTATTCTGATGGTATTTGAGGAGGTAGCCGAGTGAGTTAGCGATTATCAGCACCAGGAGGGCCAGGAAGAAGTACCGTACCAACCTCCTGCGACCCTGGGGGAGCTCATCCACCTGAAATGATGTTGGGAGTGATAAAAACTTAGAATCTACCAAAATCAAGCTCTCGATCAGAATAGACAATTTATTTCTGATTTCAAAAAGTTCTGAGTAAAATCTAAGCTGTCAGGAGAATATTTGGTAGCCAAGAATACCGTTGGTTAGATTTAAATTAGATGTAAATAACAGCTGCAAGGTCTCCCTGTAACATTTACAAGCACTAAGAGAATAAGTAGGTTAATTAACCTCGGGTTTAGTTTCCACCTCAGCTTGCTCCTCCACTGCCTCCTCAGCCACTTGCTCCTTTACTTCCTCAGGTGGCGCTACTACTTCTTCCTCGTCGCTGAACAGGACGCCTTCCACCTGACAGGCGGCGTGCGAGGCGGCTTTCAGACGCAGCCGCTCCGATCTCCGTCTTGTGCGGGGCGCCTGCGCAGCAGGGTTCTAAAAATAGTTCTAAAAACAGAGGTTCTAAATTCTACTGGAGTACTGGAGGTTCTAAATTCTACAGGGAGGTTCTGAATTCTACAGGGAGGTTCTAAATTCTACAGGGAGGTTCTAAATTCTACAGGGAGGTTCTAAATTCTACGACTACACAAGTTCTAAAATTCAACAGGGGGTTCTAAATTATACAGTGGGTCCTAAATTCTACAGGGAGGTTCTAAATTATACAGGGGTCCTAAATTCTACAGGGAGGTTCTAAATTCTACGACAACAATTGGTTGTAAAATTCTACAGGGGAAGGGGGTTCTAAATTCTACAGGGGGTTCTAAATTCTACAGCGGTTCTAAATAGTTCTAGGAATTAGTTCTAGAATAGTTTTAAAATTTAAAGGGAATTAGGAACTCCGAATGAAGGCACGATAATTGGCAAACTAAACTAAGAGAGGGGGGCCTGTCTCTCGATAGCGGTGGGTTCCCCCTGTTACCTGCGGAACAATAACGGCTTCCTTCTCCAGGTCCGAGTCCGTGCCGTCCGTCGTGACGGACGTCGCCCGCGCCTCACTCTGCAAGAAGTCCGGCTCCTCCCTCGTGATCTCTACGTCAACGGACACCTGAGGAATTGGAGGTGTTGTGTCAACGGACACCTGAGGAATTAGAAGTGTTGTTTCAAGTTATCTCTACCAACGGCAACAGACATCTGATGAGGAATACCTGTGTAGTGTCGAACTCTTACGTGCGCGGCTTTTCAATGCGCGGCGTAATCGTGCGTTACCATATAAAATACGTGCAATGATGCGATGAGAAACGTTTGATTTTATGATTTATGTTAGCTTTAGATAAAAACTTGTGTTTCAATACATCAACCTTTCGCTTCGGATGTATTGAGCAATAGATCTCTTCCTATTGTAAGTTGCGTTAATTTGCCACTGCTGGATGGTAATTTTGGCATTTTCAATCATTGTAATTAAACTATTCTTTAGATTCAGGATGTTACATTTAATGTTACATAGCACGAAACTGTCAAAAGGCACCACTCTACTTTTAAATACCTTTCACTTGACAGGTTATGAAATGTAATCTGACAACTACGTTCTGAATCACTAATTTTACTTCTGCTCTCATTTCAGTCGAATATCACTCTTCACTCTGTCGATTGCTTCCAAAATTGAGAATGGTGAAAGGTCCCATTTATATGACGATTTATCGTTTGGAGCTGAAATCTGAATTCCCTTCGATTCTGTTTTCCCAGATCCTCAAAATAAGCGTGGTTCAAGGCTACCGTCCAGCGGGGCCCCGGGGCCCTTTTTTTCCCGGGTTTTTAATCGTCGAAAATGGGTGTTTCCCCCGGTTTTTTTTTAAAGTTTTAGGGAAATAAAAAATTTTTTTAAATTGTGATATGAGATACATTTTTAAAATTGAGTTAAATTTAGTTTCTTTAAATTTTAAAAAATTTTTCTCTTTAACAACGTTGGGGTTTGAGTCTTTGCCTCCTTTTCTTTTTCCCAAAAACCTTGTCTCACTTTTTCCGAGTTTAAAGGGCCCAAATTTTTTCTTGGACCTCTCGTCCCACTTTCTTCTTAAAACCCAACCCCCCTCCAACCCCCTTTTTTTTCAATCAAATGGGAAACCGGTGGAATTCTTATCCCAAATTTAGAAATGAAATTTAAATTCTCAATGAGTTGGTTAAAATGAGACTCATTCCTCCTTAACCTGTAAACTCAGCCTTTTATTTTAAAATCGTTTTTAAATTTATCTTCGGCTTTTTAAAATTTTTTTGCCAAAATTCTCAACAAAATTTTTTCGCGGCAAAAAATTCGTGGATAATTTTATCCCCCATTTTAATTCAGACCGCCCACCCCTGGGCCTCGTTATTTAAAAACAGTCCCAAAAATCAATTTTTTTGATGGCCAAAGCAATTTTAAAATACATCCAAAAAAGAATATTTATTGATGAGATTTGGCCCCCATTTATCGGGGGGCCCTTTTAACTCCTCGTTCTTTTAATACCAGTTTCTACCTCTCCTTAAGTTTTTTTAGGGGCCGGTTTTTAAAATGTGCCTTATCTAAAAGAAATGAATTTTGGGGAAGCAGTGGAGCCAAAATATCGCCAACCTTTTTTTGATAGGAGGGAATCTTTTCCCCGGCCCCAAAGGGGAAGAAAAAACCCTTTTTACACCCCTTGGGTTTTTTAAACCCCTCCCTTTTTTTTAACATTTTGGCCAGTTTGGTGGGAACCTTTGGGGAAAACCTTTTAAAAATTTTCCACCCTTTTTGGAAAAAAAACTTTTAAAAAAAAAAGGTTTGGGGAAATTTGGGTTTCTCTTAATGTTACAGCACAGCTTTATCAGGCACCACTCGCACCAACCACTTGACACGGGTTATGTGAAATATGTCTGACAACCGTTCTGATCATTTACTTTCATTTCGGTCAGTATCTTTCTTCTCTCTGTCGTTGCTTCAAGTGGTGAAAGAAAGATTTGTCATTTTGATGTATGATGTTATGACCAGTGTGATATCGATCATTTTCTGTTGGCTATAGTGACTTTCTGCAATATTTCTTGGGCAACCTGAACCTACCATTTTCGTAGTGCCGGAGTCAGACAACAGCCTTTAAACAGATTGTTATTTGTCTTCTGACAGAGTTACATTCTTTGAAATCTTACAGTACCTGTTCCGATTCTTTGAAACTCAGACAGTCTCATCACAGTTCTGAAGTGCACCCAAATCCCAGCGGGCCCGGGCACTCGTTCTTCTGGGGTGCCCTTCGTACGAAAAGTATTGTGTGGTATTGATATATTCACGAGGGCATTTTTGAAGTGTTTATGTGTGAAATAAGTAATTCATAATTATGATATGACATGGCATTAATTAATTGATTGTTGTACCACTGACAACAAATGTTCTAATTGCAATGAACAGTTGTGATGATTGTTATATATGTTATTGAATATGTAACACCTGTGTGTGTGTGTTAACTTTCTCGGCTTTATGATTCTTATCTAATTGAGTTGATATTAGATTGCCATTAAACTTTGATGTAACATTTTCTCTCTTTTTTAACAACGTTGGGTTTGCGAGTCTTTGGCTCTCCTTTGACTTTTTCACTAAAACCTGATGTCTCACTTTTCCTGATGTTTCAAAGGTCCTAAATTTCCTTTCTTGGACCTCATACGTCATACGAACCCAACCACTCCCTCTACACGCTTTACACTAGCTATTATAATCAAATGGAAGCCGGTGGGAATGTCTCTATCCAACATTCATGGAATTTGGAAATGAATGTTAAAATTCTCAATCGAGTTGGCAGTTCCTAAAAATGAGACTGCATCCCCTGGCCTTATATCCTAGCTAAGCTCATGCCGTTTCCATTTTAACATGAGCTGTTTTGC
Organism: Beroe forskalii; assembly: GCA_011033025.1. Lineage (NCBI taxonomy): Eukaryota > Metazoa > Ctenophora > Nuda > Beroida > Beroidae > Beroe > Beroe forskalii. The sequence continues at coordinate 166,960 of WFMF01000258.1, read as the reverse complement.
AAAGTTAAAGTGCTTCAGAGCTTTCGGTCTGGCATTTGTCCGCTTGCCAACATTCTTATCAACAAGTTTTTTCGCGGCAAAAAAAATTCTTGGATAATTTTGAGTCGCGCGCGCCATTTTAATTGCATTTTCTTCGCCCACCACTGCGCCCTCGCTGCTTTGAAATATGCACCGCGCGTCACAACAAGTCAATTTTTTTGTGTGACGTGGTCAAACTTGTAGACATTATTAAACGTTGCCTTAATAAGAATAGCTTAGTTTTTCAGAAATATGCAATTTTAGATAACAGTACAATTTTAGATCAATTTGTTTAGGTATTGGCACGCGAGGTTCTTCACATTCTGTACTGGATAGTTGTGCAGCTTGTTGCTGACCTTGAGCAACTTACTGTATGAGATTAGCCTGGGACTGAATGTGGGGCTGGACAGGCAGATGCCACATAACCTCCCATTCATTTTAATAACTTTCACTTTCAGGTTTTAGATAGTAACATTAAGATGTTTCACCCGTACTTAACACTCATTGATCTTTTGCCTCTACTGAACTCTTTTCCTTTTCCTCCCCCTTCCCTCTAAACTGTGTTGCTCAGGAATCCGGAGTCCTGGGTGGCCCAGCCCTGCAGTTGTAAGCTGTGAGGTACGTGGAATGAAACCCCTCCGTTTCCCTTTGTCACCCTGCTGATGGGACACCGACATCGCAGATGGCAGGGAGACCTTACAACTGTAGGGTAACCGCTGATGATTCACAGTTTAGTCTCTTCCGCCTCTTATGTCAATCCTTGAATTAGAAAATCGATGTACAGTATTTTGTTATGTTTGTAGTATACACATACACCTCTATAGATAAGACATTGGATTCGCATATTGGCGCAATACATTCCGGGAAAAGCAATGATGTTATTGATGAGATTCTGGCTCCACCATTTATCATGAAATCCAAGGCATCCCTCGTCGCATTTGATTGCCAGTTTCTACCTCAGTGCCTCAGAGTTAAGTTTCTGGTCAGGTGACCAAGCAGGCACTTAAAATGTGACTTATCAATAACAATCACACTGAATACTGGGAAGCGAGTAGTTGGACGCCGGAAAAGTATCATGTTACCACCCACCTTTCGTCTGGTATACGGAGGCGAGTACTGCTCTTCCCTTTCTGTTTCTGACGTCGCTTCCTGAAGGAGGGAATGAGGCAAATATGCGGCTTTATTCTATGAAATATTATCGACATCGCTCAAATAACCGGTTTTTCAGCTCACAACAGTAGACCTCACCACACCTTATCTCGTGATTGGTCTATGCCATGGCTATAGTGTCCGGTACGGAGTCTATGTGGCAGCACATAGGCCAAATGAAGCACACCTGGGCCATAATTTAAATACTGAGATACGTCATTTCCTTAGTTGGATCAAACTGTAGTGAAATGTAAAATTTTAAGAGTGAACTTTTTTTTCTTTTTTTTAAGAGTGAACTTTATTAAGAAAACTCTCTAACAAATAACATTTTTGGACATGGAGAAAAATCTGTCTTGAACTGTACGTGGCAATTTGGTTTTATTGGACTCCCTGGAAAGCTGTCACTACCCACTTGGGAAAAAGCGTTTTATAGACGTAATTTGGGTCTATATGGCAATTTAAATTCCAAAACTGCCATTTTAGCCTCAAAAATTTAGGTTAATATAATTTCCTTAACATTGCCACAGAGTAATATCCCTCTAGAAGTAGGCCATAATGTATTCTATAGTCAAATCCTTAGGTATGCTAACATTCACTGAATTAGAAACTTTCCTCTTCAATCTTAAAAAGTTTTCCAAAAACTGATTGAAAGAGGATATAGTAACTCAATCTTGTAGACATTATTAAACGTTGCCTTAATAAGAATAGCTTAGTCTTTCAGAAATATGCAATTTTAGACAACAGTACAATTTTAGATCAATTTGTTTAGGTATTGGCACGCGAGGTTCTTCACATTCTGTACTGGATAGTTGTGCAGCTTCTTGCTGACCTTGAGCAACTTATTGTATGATTAGCCTGGGACTGAATGTGGGGCTGGACAGGCAGATGCCTGTAACCTCCCATTCATTTTAACTTCCACTTTCAGGTTTTAAATAGCGTAACATTAAGATGTTTCACCCGAATTTAATAACACTCATTGATCTTTTGCCTCAACTGAACTCTTTCCTTTCCCTCCCCCTTCCCTCTAAACTGTGTTGCTCAGGAATCCGGAGTCCTGGGTGGCCCAGCCCTGCAGTTGTAAGCTGTGAGGGGTACGTGGGCCGAAACCCCTCCGTTTCCCTTTGTCACCTGCTGATGGGACACCTACATCGCAGATGGCAGGGAGACCTTACAACTGTAGGGTAACCGCTGATGATTCACAGTTTAGTCTCTTCCGCCTCTTATGTCAATCCTTGAATTAGAAAATCGATGTACAGTATTTTGTTATGTTTGTAGTATACCCATACACCTTTATAGATAAGACATTGGATTAACACTTGAAGAGGAATAAGAAATATACCAGAAGTTATCACTGAATTCAAATAAAATAAAAGTTACCTGCAGAAGGGCGATGAGCTCTGCTTTGCGGAGCCCACTTTTGTAAGACACCCCAAGATTGTCAAGTTCAGTCCTGATCTCAGTCACAGTCTTCTTCAACATTTTTGATCAACTAAATATATTTGCTCAAGTTATGATTTTGATACAGATATAATTACAGATGTAATTAATTTCAATGAAGAAATTATTCTTCATTTTTCGATTTTATTATCAGATTTGTCATTTGAAATCGCTTACTTTTTTAATTTCAGAACTGAAGGTGATATCGATCATTGAAAAAATGAATGATAAACTCTTGTTTCATTAAATGATTTTGCAACTCAAGAGGAATATCAAAATTTATTCAGGCCAAGCAAACAATGCGACTCATGGATATAACTTCACTAAAGGTAAATGTAACACAATGTAACTAGCTTAATTAACTGCTCTTGCACTGCCATTTGGGGTGTCATGATCGAGATGATCATTTTGAACATAATTTGTAAATCACATTATAAACAAGTCATGTGATTACTAGCTACTAGGGAATAAGACCACGAACATCATAAAGGATACAGTGTACTGAGCCAGGTTAGAGGTAAAAACCACATTTTCCAATAATTCCTATGTCTGAAATAAACATGCATCTTTTCGGCCTGTACCTCAGGATGGAAATGAACTTCCTTGCCTTGATAATCCTCTTCTGCAGTACAAAGCATCAATCTTCGCAAGGCACCTTCGATTAATGATGGGATAGTTTTTAAGATGAATCCACATTCCCCGGGGAGGTCACATGACTTAACAGCAGGATGCTTGAAATGAAATATCAGTTGTGAATCATTGCGGAGTAACTGTTTTGGTCTGAAACATTCGTCAACACACTCAATGTTAAGGTACTGACAATGATCTTCATCATCTACACATACTTTACTAAATGGTTGGATCGAGTCCCAATTATAACATAGATTTGTGAATGAATAGGGTAGTCTATCCCAGGATTTTATAGCCACTGTGCGGTCGACAATGTCTTGTACCATAGTACTTGAGTAAATGGTATAATTTCCTTTCCTGTGGATACTACATCTTATCCATGTCACAATAGCCTCGATTGCCATCACTACATTGATAATATTCTCTGATTTACCAACCGACTCCAGCAGCTCATCCAAGGAAATGTCGAAGTCAAAGTTATGATACAAATTTGGGATAACATCATTCCTTGCACAGGAAGCTGAAGTAAGAGAACATGTTGACACTTGTCTTGCATCTGAGTAAGATGGATCTACTGACTTTCGATACAGCTTATAAACCCACCTGATGTGTTCATCAGGAAGTTGCTCGAGAACACTAAACATTCCTTTGTAAAACACAGCTGCAGTTACCCTGCAAGTGTTCAAATTGATGTTTTCAAGCAGATACTTAGCATGAACAGGAAGTTTTGGGCCTTCTGCTTTAAACTGCTGAGCTAGCTGATGTGAAAGAATCTCCAAAACAAGGTTGTCTCCAAACAGTTCCAATACAAAATCTAGCTGTTGGTAGGACAACCTATCTCCTCCTTTTAAATACTCCCTCACAAAATCATTCTTCCATCCCAACCACCTGATCTTCTCTATCAACAGTTCCAATAAGTCCCTTTTTTTCAGCCTCTCCATAACATAACCAGCCTCTTCTACAAGATAGTACAGGTCCAGATAGCCCCTTATCACAATTTCTTTGAAATACTCTACACATTTCTCCTCCAACCACCCCACTTTAAACACACATGCCATCTTGTTTATGTCCCGAAACAAGGGCTGACAAAGTCCTTCAGCAGTCCCTGAGTAGGCTGAATCAACAAACGCCTTCACTGCAGGCTCACTAAACTCCATCATATCCACACTTGTCATGTGTAGGGGTCCTGTTATGTGGGAAATAACTGGGCTGTTAAAAGACAGGATGACTGAGTTTGCCTTAACTACCCCTTCCTCACTTGTCTTCAGAACAATGTTATTATGGGTAGGTGAGTCCAACAGTTCCTTTCCAAAGTTCATTGGTACCGTAACAAAAGGAACAGCCATGTTGGATTTCTTTTAACTGCAAAATATATAGTGAAGTAGGTTTGACTTTGTATTTAATAAGATTGAAAGATTGTAAGCAGTGATGTATTTATACAAGAAAACAGTGGGGGCCCACAAAACAAAAATAGAAAAATAAGAATAGGCGTGTTATTAAAAACTTCTTCTGAAAGGTACATTAGACAATTGATATGGAATATCTAAACTTCCATGGTAAAAAATCTCTATTTTGTACTTTAATATTTAAGAAAATTCCTTTAAATTTTAAAAGTTTAAATTAATGATAATTTAAACAAAGCACATATATCAAAATCAACATAATAAAATATCATGAAAACATAATTATTGAGGAATAGAAAGATCTGAAATGTTAAAAGATTTTCTGACATATGTCAGAAAAACATATGGTGTCTAATCATCCAAAAAATCTAAAAGTGTAGCTAAAACTTTAGCTTAATTATTCAATACTTCAATAATATGATGCAACAGTTTTCATTCTGGGTTTATGTTGAAGAAGTGTGGTATAGGACATGAAACCTGCCTCGACTGAAACCCAATCGATTTTCAAAACGATCTCGAGGTTCTATGTGCTCTTCTAGATTCAATATACTCTAGTAGCAGAGAGGTGTTGAGTATGCACTATGTTGTCCACGGAATTTCTCGATGGAGGGTCTTTTGTTATTCAATTCTGAGCAAGAATCATCTAGGTACGCAATTTAAAAACGTATTATGAACCCTGTGGGGATTTATTTTCTAATTGCCCTCAGGCGCATAGGCTGAAAATTCATATCTCGGTCCAGGAAGGTCGTAGAGACTTCATCTTGGGCTTAAACGAATCGCAATTGCCATGTTTTTATACAATTGTTCATGGAGATATGCCCTAAAATGCACAGGAAAAAGTTTTGGGCCAAAACTGTTTTTCACCATGTTTAGCCATTCATCAGCAAAATTTTCATATCTTGGTCCACAAAAGTCGTAGAGACTTCATCTTGGGCTCAAAAGAATCGCAATGGCCACATTTCTATACAACTTTTCATAAAGATATGTTCTAAAATGCTCATGAAAAAAGTTTTCGGCCAAAAACTGATTTTTCCACCATACGCGAGCTATTTATAATGAAGGGATGCTTCATATCTCGGTCCAGGAAAGTCGTAGAGACTTCGTCTGGGGTTCAAACGAATCTGTATGGCCACATTTTTATGCAATTTTCCATGAACCTTTGTCCTAAAATGCACAGGAAAAAAGTTTTGGGTCTAAAACTGTCTTTTCACCATTATATATGAGTCATTTATTACCAGTGGAAGTTTCATATCTCGGTACAGGAAAGCCTTAGAGACTTCATCTAGGGCTTGAGGGAATTGCAATGTTCATTTTTAAATGTAAACGACATATTGATTGATTGCTTTCATCAATGAATCCCTGTAGAGGCTATATTTGGCTTCAATGACTGTACAAAGTTCAGGCTATGGTATGATAAATAACAAGGAGCTTCAAATTTAAGGTCGTGTAGACCTTATCTTGGGCTCAAACGAATTGCAATGGTCATATTTTTATATTTTTATACAGTTCTTCCTGAGCATTATATGCCCTAAAAGGCTCAGGAAAAACGTTTTGCCTTTGGGCCAAAAACTGTTTTTCACCGTACACGAGCTGTTAATGATCAGCAGTAGTTTCATATCTTAGTCCAGGACAGTCGCATGGACTTCGTCTTGGGCTCAAACGATTCCGCGTGATGAGGTAATGGCCTTGTTATTATACAATTGTCTATAACATATAATGCCCTAAAAAGAATGGTCGTAAAACTTCATTTTGAACTCAAGTGACTTCCAATGGCCATTTTAATATTACTTATACTATTTGTTTGATAAGCCTATGCCTCTAATCGCTCAAAACATATAGGCCAAAAACTGTTGTTTTCACCTCACAAGTTGTATTAAGGGCAATTTTTACATATCTGGGCCCCTAAAAGACTGGAATATTTGAAGCCTAAATGACTGTTCATAAGTACATACATTGGTATGGTATGATTAATGCCAAAAGTGCTCCAATTTAACTACATATTGGTATGGTATGATTTATGCAAAAGTGCTCCAATTTAAGAATTTACAAGGTCAGTCCCATCACAGGAGTGGCATTCAATAAATGAACCTTATTGCAAAAATTCCTCATCCTGCGCTTTGGTTGAGTGGATAAGAATTCAGCGGTCTGTCATTCACAACATCCAGGGTTCAAGTCTGATTGGACAAATCCTCACTCATGAAAACGGTAGACGAGCCAAGCTAACCTTGGCAGTTCACCTTTCCGATTCTAATACTACTGACAACAACGCATTTCATAGAGTGTAGCTTGTTAAAGGGGGAGTGAACTCATTTTTTCGACTATATTCTGTCAATCCCCAAGCAATAGCATCATCCCAAGGATCAATTATCCGGAAAAACGGGATTCCTAGTGTAATCCTATCCCGAGATATGGGGCGTTATGTAATTTGACCCAGACGTCACTTTATGCGTCAGTCTGATACGCGCGCGTATATGAGATACATTATCAGCTATATATTGCCAGTGAAACATCACAGTATAATAGAGAATTTGAAACGTAGACATCTACTTAATTGAGGAAATTAAGTATTTTACTTGTACAGCTGACGTATTTTTTGTTTTTCTTATGATTTCCCGAATGAAACCTCTGTCAGGGTTACTTTGTGAACCTATTCATATTATTATATTGGGATCCAATTGATTTATATATCTTATATCATTTTATCATATCATTCTCATTGGAATATTTGATCTTGATATTTGTGATGAATTCGAGTATATATATTTTGTATGATTAACACACCCTCCTCTAGGAAGTATATTGTCTATTGGAATTTGGTACAAGATATCTTTTGCAAGACTTATTTCAACATCATATTCTTGTGTGTTATTCTAGCCTGACATAAACTTCCTCAAATGTCAAACATTGTGAATCCGATACCTAAGCTTCAGAAACTCCAGAAGGTTAGAGACTGGAGAAAAGTATACCTTGCTGCAACATCTATTGTTAATGAGCAGCAACAGATTGCCTTGTTACCAGTTTATGGAGCAAGAGATGCTGCAGAAATCCTTATTGCTGAAAAATGTGCTCAGAATAGAACAATAACTGCTGCATTAGATGAGTTAGAAGCTCTCATTGATGGAGCACCAACTACTTTGCAGAAATTCAACACATTTTGGGATTGCAAACCAACCAATACAAGCAATTATCATGAACTGGTTGGATTTTTCTTTGTGTTGCCGAAATGAAGGCAAATCAGCAGGTATACCTCATCGTCTTACTGAGATATCTGAAGTTTGTGCCAGGAGGTGACAAAATCTTTAAAGATAATGAGAGTGTAATTAAAGATGGCATGACAGATGAAGGACTTGAAGCAGTATTCAAGAAAATTCATGTATTCAGAAAGGGGAGAAAAGCAGTAGTCAGTATTCAGAGAACTCCCTCAGTGTCAAGCAGGAAAGTGACAATTCTCATGTGTTTTGGCTGAAGAGATAAAGCCCCAGCTTGGGCAAAGAGCATGTTTGAGGACATAAAGTTCTTGAAGGACAAAAGCAAACTGTTCAGGTATCGGTAATGAAAGTGTTGAAGAAAGCATAGAATCTGAAGAAGTCTTGATGAACCAATCAAAAGAAAATCATCCAGTCAGATTAGGCAAAAGAAAGCATGTATCACTGCAATGTTGGATTTGTGATAAAACAGGACATCTCGCAGACAATTGCTATCAACGAAAGTGTGCCAAATGCGGATTAGGGGACATCATGAAAAGTTGTTCAAAGAGATAACAGAGACCCAAAACCATCTAAACAGCCAAGTTATAGCAGGGGATTATGACTATATGGACTAGTATCTCTTGGCAATATGTCTAAAGAAGTAGGCATTTTGTTTGACAGTGGAGCGAGCACATCAGTAATGAGTATTGAGTTATTTCCAGATATGTATGAGACTAATGGTTCAAAAATTGGAGGAATTGGGGGTTTGCAAGCAGCAGGAAAAGCTGTAGAATGCCAGGTGTCTATCAGTTCATCTTGGAGTGTTTCTCATCCCCTGAAACCCATGTATATTCCTAATAATTCCTCCCTTGTAATTCTGGGAAGGGATTTTCTGTCTAAGTTTGAGACAACTGAATTTGACTGGAAAAATAATAAAGTGCGTATTGGGCAGGACTGGATTTTCATGGTTTCAGAGGATCACGAATCAGATATGAGGAGCCTTATCGATAAATGTCAGATAGGAGGAAAAGATATGCCTCCAAATGAAGCCTCTGAAATACGAGATTTGCTGTTCGAGTTCTGTCAAGTATTTGTGAAGAATAGTAAAGCCCCAAGTTATGCACGACAGAAGCACACAGGATATTGACAAATGATGAAAACAGGGTGTGCAAAAATAAAGTGTATAGAATTCCTTTGAAATGGAAAGGTGTCATGACAGATCAAGTAAAAGAAATGCTGGAAAATGATATCATTGTGCCTTCAAAGTCGTCATACAACAGCAATCCTATCCTAGTAGACAAAAAAGACAAATCAAAACGGTTTGTTATCGATTTCCGTCTATTGAATAAAAGTACAATACCTGATGCTTACCCACTACCAGATGTAGATGAAATGATTGACTCTTGTAGAGATGCTAGATATTTCACACAGCTGGACCTGGCATCAGGATATTGGTGTTTAGCTGTTCACGAAGATGACAGGCACAAGACAGCATTCAGTGTGCCGAATGGGAAATATGGAGTTTAAAAGAATGCCATTTGGACTCAAGAATAGTCAGGCAACATTTCAAAGAATGATGGACAGGATTGTAGGGGAAATTCAAGATAAGGGCTTTCATAATGTTTCAGCATTTGTAGATAATATCTTGATTTTCTCAGAAACTTTGGAAGATCATATAAAGACACTGAGGGCAGTTTTGGAAGCCCTAGCTGAGCACAACCTGTCATTGCATCCTGGAAAATGTGAAATTGCTCAGAAAGAGATGGATTTCTAGGCTATAGACTGGGGAATAATGTAATAAAACCATCAGAGAACAATGTTGAAAAATTAATGAAGTTCCCAGTGCCTAGAACTAAGAAGCAAGTTCAAAGACTATTAGGAATTGCTAATTTTAATAGGAGATTTATCAATAAATATGCTGAGGTGACAAAACCACTAACTGAAATTCTGTCTAAAAACGTGGAGTTCCAATGGGGGGAGAAGCAACAAAATGCCCTGAATAAGATTAAAAATATACTGGCTAATCCTCCTGCCTTAGGCATACCTGACTTTAACAGAGAATTTTTCATACAGACAGATGCATCAGACATAGCAGCTGGAGGAACTTTGTTTCAGTTAGATGATAATAAGCAACATGTTACACTGGGTTATCATTCCAAAACTCTTAGCAAATCACAGAAGAACTGGAGGGCCACAGAGAAAGAGCTTTATGGTATAATTGTCTGTAAGAGGAAATGGGAAACTTACTGCTGTGGGAAAGTTACTTTCATTACAGATCATAAGCCATTGCAGTTCATAAGAAACCATAAAGACAATCGTGGTAAAATCTGTCGTTGGCTTCTTGAACTAGAAACAATCGACTATCAGATTCAGTATACACCAGGTGATGAGAACATTGTTGCAGATTCCATGAGTAGGGTCGAGATGCAAAGCAACCTAGATGATATTTTCCTAGATCAAAAGGCAGATGAATATATTTATCTATGTGAGGTGCCACCAAGCAAGCTCATCAACAGAATTCAAGAAGGGCAACAAATGGATAGATACATCAACTATGTGGTTAATAGGATAAAAGAAGAGAAACCTATTAACAAAGGCCCACTCCGGAATATGAAAAATGTTCATATTGAAGATGAAGTTCTGAAAAGAGGCCAAAGAATTATTGTTCCAGAGAACTTGCAAATGTTTGTTATCACAGAACTTCATGGTCAACATCACTATGGAATTGAGAACACAATCCTTTTGATTTCTGCCAGATTTTGGTGGAAGGGGCTAAGGAAACAGGTAGAGAATCACATACAGAACTGCAGAACCTGTGCAGCTTGTAAAGTGCAGAAAGCCCCCCATGCAGACATGGTTACAGATACCAGAAAAAATCCACCCAGGGATTCAATCTCACTTGATATTGCTGCTATGCCAGAGTCCCCCAGGGGTAAAAAAGGGTTTCTACTTATTATAGACCTATCTACCAAGTTTGTGTCTACAGCAACACTTTCAAGTGCTAAAGCTGAGTTTGTGATGGATGGGCTTTGGGACAAATGGTTGTCTTTGTTTGGTGTACCGTCTAAATTAAGATCAGACCAGGGTAGAAATGTCGATGGAATTGTTATAAAGAACTTGTGTGAAAAACTCCTAATTGAAAAGAAACGCTCTTCGCCATATCACCCTGAGGGGAATGGAGCAGCAGAAAGAGCAATTCAGTCAATCAAGGGTTTAATCAGTTCCATGTGTCAAAGTAGAAGTATCCCAGTGTCAGATTGGGATATTCTAATCCATGAAGCAGTGTTAGCACACAATACTAATGTTAACAAATCTTTATTGTTCTCTCCATTTATGTGTATGTTTGGAGATGAAGGTAGGTTACCTATCGACAACCAGTTGGGATCAAACAATGAGAAAGAGGCCCTCAGGAAAGACCTGATAAATGAAAATGCTCATGCTAACAGGGTAGAATCTCACAAACAATACAAGAGCCAGAAGGATAGAAAAAGCAATATCTTTCAATATGAAGTGGGAGATGAAGTTATGATTAAGAGAACAGCAGGGAAAAATCCCAAGCTTGAACCTAACTGGATCATTGGACCATATATAGTTGAGCAGAAGATTGGCCCTGTGAATTATGCTATCAAAGGTCCAAAAGGGGGATCCAAGGTGTATCATCATAACATGCTTAAACCAGCATTGTGTTCTTTGGAACCAAACTGGGTTCCATCTACATGTGGGCAAACCAGTGACCCTGATGAGAATTTAATACAACCCGGCTGCATTGTTGTCCCGGTTACAAAACCATTGTCAAACCCAGGAACTGATGCAGGGTTACAAAACACATTGGATGTTCAACAATTTTCAAACAATGTATTCAATCAAGAGAGTGTTCAATCAAATGAGGCCCCAGCGTATGTTTCTCAGAGGGGCCGGGTTGTCAAAAGTGTGCAACGATTGGGGATCAATGATTGATATTTCAACTGCTTTTATGGAGGAGTAATTCTGCTTATCTAGAACCTTTTAATAATGATGTATCTTTGGAATGATTGATTTACCAGGGATATATTTTAAATTGATTTTTAAACTTTTGATTTTATAACTTTAATGTATTTCTAGTTTTAACCATGTATTTTTAGGAGGGGAGTGGTGTCAGGGTTACTTTGTGAACCTATTCATATTATTATATTGGGATCCAATTGATTTATATATCTTATATCATTTTATCATATCATTCTCATTGGAATATTTGATCTTGATATTTGTGATGAATTCGAGTATATATATTTTGTATGATTAACACACCCTCCTCTAGGAAGTATATTGTCTATTGGAATTTGGTACAAGATATCTTTTGCAAGACTTATTTCAACATCATATTCTTGTGTGTTATTCTAGCCTGACACCTCCATTTAAATTCTAAGTTGGTAAATTGCTTTCATGGAGAATTAACTGATTTCAAAATACGTTTGTGTGTAACTACTATACTTATGGCTTGCTGTGTGTCTCATCCGAGTGAACTCAGTTTATTGGGTCCTTGCTTTACCGTGTGAGGCATGCTAAACAAGGAATGAAAACTGTACAGGGAATCATATAACTTCTGTGTAGGTACCTTTAATGGGGAACGGACATTTCATCTCACCTTATTCTCACGACACTTCATCTCGCAATATGTCAGCTCCATGCTAAGGTTAGGGTCTGGGTTAGGGTTGGGGTTAGAGTTTGGGTTAGGGTCAGGCTTAGGGTTTGGGTAAGGGTTATGGTTAGGGTCAGGACAGGGAGATGAAGTGTATGGTGGCTCAAACCCGCCACCAGAAAAAATGAAAAAATTTTTTCAAATTAAAAAAAAAATTAAAAAAAAATTTTAAAAGATAATTTTTTTAATTTTAAATTTTGTTTTAAATTTTTTTTTTAAATTTTTTTAAAAAATTTTGAAAAAAAAATTAAAAATCATGGCTCAAACCCGCCACGAAAACTAAAACTGAAAATGAAATTCAAATCACGTACGAACTTTATATGCGCCGCGCAAAAATTTTCAAAATTAATTTGAAAAACAAAATCGCTTCATCTTGAAACATCATGAAAAACGCGTTTGGCGTTCGCGCGTTACGTTAAGTTCATAATGTATAAGTAAGCAAAATGATATGAGCAGCAGCCAAATTCACGTCCCAACAGTAAAGTTCTCGACCAGTCCATCAGCCTTTCTACTCAATTATGTACTTGTAGAATGACAGGCAATCAGCAGGCACCCCAGCCCATTGAATAGAATAACGAGGGATCTACCCATTATTGAGGGGAGTAACAGGCGGCCCCACCCATTTGAAGGAATGTGAAGCGGCCCTGCCCATTGAGAAGAATAAGAGACGAATCCACCTGCTTAGGATTTTTAGTAAATCAATGACAGGCAGCCCACCCATTGAGAAGGATGACAGGCATCCCCGCCCATTGATAAGAATAACTGATGGCCCTATCCATTGAAGGAACTAAACTCCTAAACAGTTTGATTGTCCTCTTATTCTTCTCAATGGGCGGGGCTTCATCACATTCCTCCAAATGGGTGGAGCCGCCTGTAGTTCCCCTCAATGGCTGGTGTAGCATGACATCATTCTCAGAGGATGGATCCCCTGTCATTCTATTCAATGAGTCAATGGGCTGGGCCGCCTGCTGATCGCCTGTCATTCTACTCAATTCTACATAATTGAGGAGAATGACAGGTCTCCGTTGTGGGTAACAACAGGCGGCTCTGTCCTGTGATGCATATTGAGAAATAAGGTGACTGCAACAGCCCCGCCCATTCAGAAGAATGACACTGAAGGATTACAGATAGCCCAGCTCTGGCCCAGTGGGAATAAAAGGGGTAACATCGACTAGGAAAGGTTGATGAACTGGTCGAGAGCTTTGCCGTTGGGACTTGAATTTGGCTGCTGCTCGTATCATTTTGCTAACAACATTATGAACTTAACGTAACGCGCGAACGCCAAACGCGTTTTTCATGATGTTTCAAGATGAAGCAATTTCGTTTTTCAAATTAATTTAAAAAATTTTTGCGCGGCGCACAAAAAGTTCGTACGTGATTTGAATAAAAAACGATTTTCATTTTTAGTTTTAGTTTTCGTGGCGGGTTTGAGCCATGATTTTTAATTTTTATTTTTTTTCAAAATTTTTTAAAAAAATTAAAAAAAATTTTTTAAAACAAAATTTAAAATTAAAAAAAATATTTTTTAAATTTTTTTAAATTTAATTTTTTTTTAAATTTTAAAAATTTTTTCATTTTTTCTGGTGGCGGGTTTGAGCCACCATAGAAGTGTCCTGAGATGGTAGATTAGATTGGTACGACCAGACAGCAGACACCAGTCATGACTGGTGTCTACTGTCTGGTGACTGGTCGTACATATTCCAATGTGAATATGTGATGCATCACAAATTCACACTGGATTTTGGTGCTCATTCGTTGTTGGTGACCAAATATCAATGATCACTATCAGTTAATTCGCATTGAATTACTTTATAAAGTTAAAACATCCCTTATGTTGTAAAGTAATAATAATGGAAGTATCAAAGTATGGACTGATTCTGTTATAGGGATTACCTAGTACCTACTTTTTAGATATGTGGTAGTGTATTTGCAGTAAATACGTGAATACGTTAATAGAACTGAATAGAACGCCAAAAATAATTAATCTTATTCAAAAGTATTTCTAAAGTGGGACATCAATTTGATAATTAGATAATTGAACTAAATAAACCGCTTATATAACTTAAGGTATGAACTATGGTGCCAAAACTGTGCATTGAAAGTCTAGACAGTCAAGTGACTCCAGTGGCAGTTTGCATGGCAATGAGCTGCATTAGTAAATCAAGCCTAATTTCTCAATTTATGATATTGTAATTTGTAATTCCTGGTTAAATCCACCCTCCACAGTGTACCATGAGAAACTAGTATCGAATGAATAATGAAATGGGCTTAAATTTCTTCATATTTGTGTTTCACAAATTGCTTCTGGCAAGTAAATGTTTACTTTCTACTGTATCGTAGGCTAGCGCGAGCGCAGACGGGTTGAGTTGACGCATAGTGACGTCACAACCTAATTAACTTTGACAGGCTATATCTCAAGTATCAAATTAGCTAGAGAGTTCGTTTCAACGGCAATCTTAATATTTCATGACTCCTTACCAGATTAGATCATAAAAATAAATATTCTTGGATATAGAAAATCGAGTTCACTCCCCCTTTAATGAGCTCAAGATTCAGGGTATTCAAGACTTTAATTAAACACATTTCCAAGAGAAAATATTGTCCTGGATGCAATGAGTCATTTATCTATTTCATGAGAATTTCACTGCTTTAGTAGGAAGGATCTTCAATAGAAGCATAACAGTAGTAATACAGCTATACAGGATCTCTCTTTAGCATTCAGAATGACACATCTCCACATCATCTTGAGTATCACCACAATTTACATTTATGTACTATTGTTACGTTGCAAAATTGATAATTGGTTCAATACATTCAAGCCATTCCAGTGACCTTAAATTTGGAGCACCTTGGTTTTTATCATACCTCACCAAGACCCTTGTACAGTCTTTGAAGCAATATATAACTTTTACAGGGACATATAGTCTTCACAGGGATTCAGATGTATAAATTGATGAGAGTAATTTATTAATAAGTCTTATTATATATTTTATAATGGCCAGGCCATTGCAATTCGCTCAAGCCCTAGATGAAGCTTCCAAGGCTTTCTTGTACCGAGATATGTAACTTCCACTGGTAATAAATGGCTCATATATGGCGAAAAAACAGTTTTTGGCCCAAAAACTTTTTCCTGTGCATTTAAGGTTCATGAAAAATTGCATAAAAATGTGGCCATACAGATTCGTTTGAACCCCAGACGAAGTCTCTACGACTTTCCTGGACCGAGATATGAAGCTTCCCTTCATCATAAATAGCTCACGTATGGTGGAAAAATCAGTTTTTGGCCGAAAACTTTTTTCATGAGCATTTTAGAACATATCTTTATGAAAAGTTGTATAGAAATGTGGCCATTGCGATTCTTTTGAGCCCAAGATGAAGTCTCTACGACTTTTGTGGACCAAGATATGAAAATTTTGTTGATGAATGGCTCGCTTATGGTGAAAAACAGTTTTTGGCCCAAAACTTTTTTCCTGTGCATTTTAGGGCATATCTTCATGAACAATTGTTTAAAAACATGGCAATTGCGATTCGTTTAAGCCCAAAATGGAGTCTCTACGACCTTCCTGGACCGAGATATGAATTTTCAGCCTATGCGCCTGAGGGGGATTAGAAAAATGGCCCCACAGGGTTCATAATACGTTTTTAAATTGCGTACCTAGATGATTCTTGCTCAGAATTGAATAACAAAAGACCCTCCATCGAGAAATTCCGTGGACAATGAAGTGCATACTCAACACCTCTCTGCTACTCTAGTAATAAGTGTAACCAGCTCAGAGGAAAAAGTTTATCTTTAAATCGACAATAAACATGCATCCTTTCAGCTTGTATCTCTGGATGAAAGTGGACAGATTCATTCTGATAATCTTTGTGAGCTGTACAAAGTGTTAATTTTCTTATAGCCCCATCACCTGGAACAGTTTTAAGTATAAATCCACATTCTCCTGGTCTGTTACAAGTCTGAATATCTGGGTGTTTGAAATGAAACCTTAGTTTATTCTTTTTAGAGAGAAAAAGTAGAGGTTTGGCACGCATCTCAACACATTTGACATCAACATATGGACACTCTTCAGCAGCATTTGAACAAAACTGTGATAAAGTAAGCTCCTTACTATGATTTTTTGAATCACATCCATATGCATATTTGATTTTTTCTAAGGGAGGTGGAAGTTTATGCCAAAAGTATTTTTTGGCTGCAGCAGTCAAAGATCTCACCACTTTATCCTCCTTAAATTCATTAGAGATGTAACTCTTGTAATCATTGTAATACACCCATGTACGTATTGCTTCAACTGCCATCAACACGTTTTTAGACTCTTTTGAATTGCTCAACCAATTGAGAAGCTCTTCTACAGACATGTAGAAATCAAGGTCATGATACATGTTAGGAATATCATTACACCTTAAACCAAAATAAGATGGACTTGTACTAATTTTTACTGGTAATTGCTCATTGGTGGTCTGTTTATTCATAAGGGCTCTTCTGTGAATTTTGTGAGTCCACTCAAGGTTTTCTTTAGGGAGTTTGTCCAACAATTTGAACAATTCTTCAAATGCTTGTAAGTTGGTGTTCCTACAGTAGTACAAGTCAGCATTCTCCAGCAAATATTTAGTGTAGACAGGAAGTTCAGGTCCCATGACTTGAAACTGTTTTGCAAGTTGGTGAGTCAGTGTCTCAACAACATAGCTAACTTCATCTCCTACTAATTCCAACACGACATCTAGCTGCAGGTTTGAAAACCTCTCACCTCTCTTTAAATATTCTTTCACAAAAGCTTCCTTCCATCCCATTGCCTCAATCTTTTTAATCACTGAGTCTAGGAAGTCTCTTCTTTTGAGCCGTGTGAAAACATACCCTGCTTCCTCTACTATATAGCACAGGTCAGAGTAGTTATTCCTCATCACTGAGTTCACTATTTCTTTGAAAAACTCTACACATTTCTCCTCCAGCCACCCAACTTCAAACACACATGCCATCTTGTTTATGTCCCGAAACAAGGGCTGACAAAGTCCTTCTGCAGTCCCTGAGTAGGCTGCATCAACAAACACCTTCACTGCAGGCTCACTGAACTCTGTCATATCCACACTTGTCATATGTAGGGGTCCTGTTATGTGGGAAATAACTGGTCTGTTAAAAGACAGGATGACTGAGTTTGCCTTCACTACCCCTTCCTCACTTGTCTTTAGAACAATGTTATTATGGGTAGGTGAGTCCAACAGTTCCTTTCCAAAGTTCATTGGTACTGTAACACAAGGAACAGCCATGTCAGATTGTGTGCTCCTAGGAAATGAAGTAGGTACCTATTTAAGAATTGTGCTCAAATGCTCAGTATATATTTCAGATACAGTAATAAGCGGTTACATGTCAAAGTGGTGACCGTATACCGCAACTTACATGGTCGAGGAAACAGCCGAGACTGTGTAAGTTGGATAATGGACGAGGCGTGCCGAGTTCATTATCGAAGGTATACGGTCACAGCTGAGATCATGGAACCGGATTATACCCCGACGGGAAACAGCTGGGACCGACTATTTTCCGACCAAACTATAGTATTTCTTCCCAATCGGGTCTGACGACCCTCGTCTGGATTCAACGCTTAGGGATCGTTCACATATTACGTAATCAGCCGAGGGGGGGAGGGGGTTTCCAAATGATTACGTTTGATTACGAGGGGGGAGGGGGGGTTTGGCCAATGATTACGTAATCAAAATATCTAAATTTTCATGAAAATTTCAAGGATTTTTATGAAAATTTCACGAATTTTCATGAAAATTTGAAGAATTTTCATGAAAATTTCAAGAATTTTCTATGAAAATTTAAAGGATTTCCAAATTTTTATTACCAAAAATTAACCATTTGTAGAAAAAATTGTCAAAATTGTCAAAATTATGATTAAAACATGATCTACTCTAACTCAATATGGTTCAGAATGTATAGTTCCTTTAGTGCTGCCCATATAAGAGGGATGTACTCCATTCGTTGAACTCTTCCAAACCACTTCAGTGCCTCTTTGTAATTGTATATAAGGTTTGCTGCTCTGTGCTTGATCAGAGGTTCGGAGGCCTTTCTTTCCCTAGAGCTCTAGAGTTGATGCCAGAGCAGGTCTTGGCGTACATCCGCAGCTCCATTATCCAGGAATCAATCTTTTTGATGAAGCTGTAGGAAGCTGCAGTTGTCTGTGAAGTTGCCAGACTCTGATCTGGCACTTAGGGGCTAGAGCTGATCTGGATCTAGGGTTCTGTCGGCAGATGAGCAGGACACGGATACTAAACTTTGGTTCCATCGGTTTTGAAGGAGGTTGAGGTGGGACCAAGACGTTGATTTCTGGCTCTTTTGTGGAACTGGGGTCCTCAGGTGTAGAGGAGGAAGATGATGATCTGTCGGAGGTAAAGGAGGATGATGAGCAGATGAGGATGCCTTGGTGGAAGAGAAAGAGGAGGGGGTGTCATCTCATTGTCAGAGGAGTTGTCGTAGGCGAGATTTCCGTAAGAAAAACTAAAAGAAGCTTTGAATGCCATCTTCAGGTCGAAGATGTTGATGATTGAATTGAAACACTCGATACTGTTCTAATTTTTTGTCAGTTTATACAGTTTTTTGGTGACGTCAAAAAACTGAAGGAGGGGGGGGGGGTTGGGCCATGATTACGTAATATTTTCCGAAAAGAGGGGGGGTTTGGCCATGATTACATTTGATTACGGAGGGGGGGGGAGGGGGGTAAAAAATGCCCAAAAATTGATTACGTAATATGTGAACGATCCCTTAAGTAGATTCTTGAGTGCTCCTTTATAAAATCAGATTTCATTTTAATCTTTTTTGCTCTGTAATTCAGTGGAGACCCTATAACCAAACTTACAGGGTCGCTAAAACAAGCTTGGGAGGGGTATAATGTTTAATACACTTTAGATTAAAGATAGAACTAGATTAATTTCATGGGTCATGTCGAACTCAGGCAAGTTTCCTCAAAACTTGGCATCTGAAATAAGGACATAAAGATCCCCCAAACTTCCAAGGGCTGCAACTGGTGATACAGGGCTTCTCAGGTTGCTAAACATGTATATCCCTTTTTGGCTCATGTGGCGCGCTTCCCCATAGGGAAGCACGTGGCACATACACACACCTATGCGGGCTTAGGAACTTCTCAGGGCTCACTTATTGGCTGGTAAAGTTTGGCCTTGTGTCATTTAAGATTCATGAGTTGCTTTAAGCAGATCCAGTGGTCCACCTGGGCCCCAGTCCCGGCCCCGGCCAAAATCACTGGCCCCGGCCAAAATCACTGCCCCCGGCTCTTCCCGGCCCCGGCCAAAATTGAGGAAGAGACCAGGGATTAAACATGTACCTTTTCAGATGAAAATTTGTGAATTCCATAATAATTTCCAAATTTCACATGAAACGGGACGATATATTTTTCTATCCAATGATATTGGTAATGCTTAGGACAAGACGCGTTGTCACGTACATTTTAATAACTTGAAATTTTATGATAAACTAGCAGGCCCGTTCGGCTCTGCTACGCAGTGTCTTGTCCGCAAATTTCGGACCTATGCAGTTCAAATCAGAACCAAAGTTATTGAGCGGAGTAGCATAACAAAACCAACAAAGCAAGAAATAAGATTCATACCCTTCACATGTTACCATAGCAACGCAAGCATTTCTCACTATCTGCACATGCATGCCGACACAAACCAATACACACATCGACACAGTGCCCATACACACGGTTTTCCCATTCTAATCTATGATGCCGACACAATGATCCATACACACGCCGACACAAAATCCACACACACGCCGACACAGTGCCCATTCACACGGTTTTCCCATTCTAATCTATGATGCCGACACAATAATCCACACACACGCCGACACAAAATCCATACACACTTACCAAATTATAATTAAAGATTGTATTGAGCTGATGTTGCTATCGATCGACCTCTAACCACCACCCCAGACCCGCATCTATCATTGAAGTTTAACTTTTGTTATTTTTGCTTTGATGTGACATGTAAACACATTGAAAATAGACAAAAATAATGTTTTTGAAAAGGCTTCATACTATTGCGGCATCTATTTTATCAGCCTTATTGAACGTTTGGTTTCTGGAGGTTGTTGTCCCCATGGTATTTGACACATTTAGGTTCCACAACACTCTTGATCTTTCTTCAGGACCAGACATGTTGTTCTATTTGCACAGGTCATCTGGCTTCTGGGAGCTACAGCCCCCAGACCCCTGCATGTCATTGAATATCAGTGACACTTTTGATTTTGCTTGGGTCAAATTCATTTGAAAAATACGAGAATCGAGCTGAAATACTAACAAGGTGATTATAATAAAAACAATAAACCCCTCCCAAGCTTGTTTTAGCAATGGTGTAAGTTTTGGTTATACGGTCTCCACTGAATAACAGTGCAAAAAAGCTAAAAATGAAATTTGTTTTTATCAAGGAGCACTCAAAAATCTACTTAAGCAATGAATCCAGACAAGGGTTGTCAGACCCAAGTGGGAAGAAATACTGTTGTTTGGCCATAGAAAAGCCAGTCCCAGCTGTTTCCTGTCAGGGTATAATCTGGTTCCATGATCTCAGCTGTGACCATATACTCGTATACCTAAGATAATGAACTCGGCACACCTTGAGTCCATTATCCAACTTACATAGTCTCAGCTGTCCCCTCGACCATGTTAGTTGGGGTATACAGTCACCACTTTGACATGTAACTGCTTATTATTCTATTTGCTCAGGTCGTCTGGCTTCTGGGGGCAGCCACCCCCGGACCCCTGCGTATCATTGAATTTTTAAGTGATGGTCTTTATATTGCTTTGACAAGATTGGTTTGAAAAATTCGAGAAATTGAGTTGAAATACTGAAGAGGTGATTATTCTAAATTGCTCAGGTCATCTGGTATCTGGGGGCTGCCGCCCCAAGACCCCTGAATATCATCAAATTCCAGGGATAGTCTTGATTTAGCTTTGGCCAGATTTGTTGAAAAATTCGAGAAATTGAGTTGAAATACTGAAGAGGCGATTATTCTAAATTGCTCAGGTCATCTGGTATCTGGGGGCTGCTGCCCCCAGACCCCTGAATATCATCAAATTCCAGGGATAGTCTTGATTTAGCTATGGCCAGATTTGTTGAAAAATATGAGAAATTGATTTGAAATATTAGAGGAAATTATTCTATTTGCTAAGGTTGTCTGGCTTCTAGGGGATGCTGCCTCCATACCCCTACATATCATTTCATTTCTGTGATTTTGCTTAAATGTTTAACTTTACGGAATAACTAACCTGCCAGTTTTTTCATGTGCATATTTTGTATTCCATTTCTTGTCTAAAAAGTACAACGGCCCCAATTTTCTTTATCTATTGTTGGTCAGCAATCCCTGGCCCCAGCCCTGGCTAAATTGATGGTTCCTCGGCCCCTGTCAAATTTCTCAAGTCTTCCCCGGCCCTGGCCCCGGCCTGAATTGCCTTCCCCGGCCCCCGCTAAGATCCCACCCCCAGTCGACCACTGAGCAGATCCCTGATTTTATGAGGAGGTGGCAATGCTCCTAGCTCATTTGATACCCCTGGTTAGGAGAAATTCATGAGGTGAATTGTACCAGAAGAGTCACATGGTCAAGGGATAAAGTATATAAGTTTAAAACTTTTTGCTTTACAGCAACACAGTTTGACAACAAACTAGTCACAAAACTACATTGTTCATTTCAACACATGTTACAATGTGCACATTGTAACATGTGTTGAAATGAACGATGTAGTTATGTGTCCATGGTTTTATAACTAAAATGCAACATAAAGTACTTCAATATGAATTAACACCCCTATCTAGGTGCTTCGAGTCATCATTTAACCAAAATTTACAAAAAAATAAATAAATTGTGGTACAAGCTTGAAATACATAGAAATACATGCTTACTATATTATAGCCACAAAATTCTACTGGTTTTGACAGGTTACATTAAATGAATCATATAAAACCTATTGTCCTCTGCAGGATCTCCTTGGATGTAGACTTCCTGAAGGAATCAAAAACATAAAATGTTGTCAACTAGATAATATACACAAGAAGCTAGAATTAAAAATGAACAAAAGAGGAATAAATTAGTAAAAAGCAATAGGCTCGTAAGCAAACAACAAATTTAAGGAAACAACAAAATTTTATTTGTGAGGTAAGATGTCAGGTAAGTGTGACCAAGGTTTTTAATAATTTTACCTTCATTTTCCCCTAACCAGGGACATAGCGCTTGATGGATTTCTCCCATCCCTAGCGCGCAACACTCGCGGAAGTAAGGAGGGTCGGAAAACGATGTGTGCGTGGCGGAGGGCCATAGGGTAACGTCCTACAACGCGAACGTCATGTTCCCCTAACCGGGGGGAACACGGCACTGATTCGATGAGAATCAGCGCCGCGCGCGCGGCGCTAATTCTCGAGAGGGTCGGGTCTGTCAACGCCAGACAATGTACGCGCGACTGCGCGCCGTTATTCCTAGTTCTTAGTTGAATTTGATAAATTGAACAAGTCGAAAGTTTTGGGTTCCGTTCATAAACAAAGCTATGTGTCCCTATTTGTTCGCGCTCGACGGACGTTGCGCTGCCCGTCTATTTCTTCTGACTGTCCAAATGTGGAACGTTGCGCCGCGCGCGAGGGTTGGGTAACATCCTACGAGTTCGCGCGCGCACTTTTTCTTTGAAAACACGCCCAAAATAGGTCCTACAACGGAGGACAAATCAGCACTATTCTTTATAGAAAACGTTAAATTTATGTTTATGAATGAACTGATATGAAGTGTGATGGTCCTATCATTATTTTTATTTTTTATATTCATATCCCATCTATTTTATTAGAGATAATTTATTTATATGAATCACCAAAAACTTTGTGAATGTTCAAGACCACTCAACCTGTTAAGCACCACTCAAGCACATTCTTACATGATCAGAAAACTATGTATCCTCACTTAACAGCACATCTATACCTGTTGTACAATAAGATTGCAGAGTTAGAGGGGTAGGCTTGTCAGTCACACTTACCAAAGGGATTAGTCTTAGTCTTTGTAAAACGGCCAGGGTGGCTTTAAATGACCAGGCCGGTGGCAGCCATGCTGAGCATGGAGACTATCCCTAATACTGAGGGTATGAACTCCTGGGTGGTTTTTTAGGCCACCCGACTGCCAGGGATATCCTGAACTGAGAGCAGCCAGCTGTTCCAGGACCCTCTGGACCGGCAAGCTGCCAATGCCTGTGGCATCAATCAGACTGCAAAGCAAGATGATGCTTGCCTGCAGATTAAGTCAGAGATCTGGCAAAGGTGGCTATGTACCACTTCCCTTCATCTAAATGAGACACTGGGAGGTCTGACCCAGCCAGACTGTGTAAATGATAGAAATGAAGACAGGTGTCAAGAAATATAAAACAAGGGGGGGGGGGTGTCACTGTCCCAATTGTCCCAAACTCAAGAAAAAGTGGATTGGGACAGGGACAATTGGGACAAATGGGACAATTGGGACAAATGGGACAGAGAAAATGGAACAAAAAGGACTCCAAAAAGTGAATTCGGACTGGGACAATTGGGACATTTGGGACAATTGGGACAAATGGGACAGAGAAATAGGAACAAATGGGACTCAAAAAGTGAATACGGACTGGGACAAATGGGACATTTGGGACAAATGGGACATTTGGGACAATTGGGACAAAAGGGACAGAGACAACTGGGGCTCAAATGATTGTGTTCTTGAGTGGGAGTGTAGTGTTTTTGTCTTACAGCTTGTTACATAGCAGCACACAACCAAAACTTGTACTTATTAGCATAGTAGTATGATAGAAAAACATTGATCAATGTAAAAATGATAAATGACTGATTTGTCCAACTTTTTGTTTGTCCCAATTGTCCCAAATGTCCCAGTTGTCCCAATTGTCCCAAAAACCAGTCCCAAACTCAATTGGGACAGGGACAATTGGGACAGTGAAACTCCCCCCAACAAGGCAACTTAAGATGCTTCTGCTGCAAAGTAGTCTGGTAGGTAAAGCACATCTGTCTGCAAAAATTGTTAGAGTTCTATGGACAGTTGTTATACCTTCTTTGGACCATTCTAAACGAAAAAAGTCCGGGAGCCAAATTTTTCAGATGGTGCTCGACCCCTTTTTGGGCCACGCCCTTTTTTCTATCAGCACACAATATGAAATTCCATATCTCGGTCTAGGAAGGTCGTACAGACTCGGTTTTTAGCTCAAACGAATCACAATCATCACATTTATTGACAATTGTCAATTAGAATATGCCCTAAAATGCACAGAAAATGAGTTATGGGCCAAAAACGTCATTTTTGGCCACCCGCAGGGTGGAAATTCATATCTCGGTCGGGGAAGGTCGTACAGGTTCCGTTTATAGCTTAAAAGAATCGCAATCATCACATTTACAGACAATTGTTGATAAAAATAAGCCCTAAAATGCACAGAAAATGAGTTATGGGCTAAAAAACCTTATTTTTTGGCCAACCGCAAGGTGGAAATTTATATCTCGGTTGGGGAAGGTCGTACAGGTTCCTTTTATAGCTTAAAAGAATCGCAGTCATCACATTTATACACAATTGTTGATGAAGATATGCCCTTAAATGCACAGAAAATGAGTTATGGGTCAAAAAACCTTATTTTGGGCCAACTGCAAGGCGGAAATTCATATCTCGGCTTAAGAAGGTCATGAAGGTTCCATTCATAGCTCAACAGAATCGCGATAACCAACTTCATATTGGAATGAACAAGTGCTCTAAAATCAACAGAAAACAAGTTATTGGTCAAAAACCTAATTTTGACCACCTTCAGGGTCGGAAATTGGATATTGTTTCACATTTGTAATTGTCTAAGATAGTATGGGTTGGAGTTGACGCTGCTGGTTTGTGGTGAGTGGTGATGTTTCATATCTCTATTGGAATCTGCTCTTACAAGCAATTTCTATAACCAGATGCTTAAATTTCTTCCTACATAATCTACAGCTTTTGAATGTTACAGATTCAAAATTATGTGTTGAATTCAAACAAGGATACTTTTCAATCAAGAAAACTCAAACACCATGTACCAGAATGGCATTTGATCAAGCCTTAGAACAAAACAATTAAACTAATAAATCTAGAGCAGGGTTTGCAGATTTATTGAACATTTTAAAGAAAATTCAAGATTCCTTCGTAAGCTTGAAAATATCATGCCTGAAGTCCATGAAATTCTTAGCAGGATCAAAGATGGTTCAACTGGGATGTCTGAACTAAAGCAAAAAGAAGCCATGCAATCTGTCAAAATATATCTTGGAGATTGTCGTTTGGTACTGCAGAAATTCACCAAGAAACTATTCAGATTGAACAGAACAAAAGTCATTGACAGAAACAGTATTTTCCGAAATCCAGTTATTTCTGACATGGCTAAAATTTTTGATCTTGGAAAAGAGCAGTTTGAGGATTTCAAATTGATCAGATTTGTGTTAAGTCGTCTGGATTTGTTTAACACAAAAATCAGTAAGAATAGTCTGAAGCTCCCAAAAGACTTGAGAGACAAATTGTTCGAAATCCTATCAGAATTCTGCCTCCAGCAACATAAGTAATATTTAAATATTTGTGGTGCTGCAACTTATCATGAGAACCTTGCTCTTGAGCTGTTCTGCGACGAATTTCAAGAGTTCAAGGTCATTTAGGTGTTTGGAGCAACCTAGTTATATAAAATACATGGACCAACGCTTATCTGGCCCAACCTCCATACTATCTGAGGGTGTAGCCCAAAGGATGTATTGAATAATCGGGTATAGATCAGCAGCCCATAGGGCAGAGGTAGAAATCAATGTTGACACAATCAGGTAGGGGTCTCTGTATAATAATAATAAGGTATAAGACACTCATGAAATGGGTTCTATAGTATTGCAGATTGCTGTAATGTTCTGAATATTATCTGATTTTATCTTTTAATAAACAATGGAAATAAACTTGTATGCTATCAGATTTGATCACCATTTTCGCAAATTCGACTTAAATTCAGCAATAAGAGTCTACATTGCACTGAAACATGTACTTCTTTTTCCAGGTGGACCAGAATGCCTTATGAAGAATGACGTCTTTACAAAAGCACCAAATCTCTAATACTTGACTGTGTTGTCGCTTCAAATAAAAAAGAAAGAAAGTGATCGTCTCATCACAACAATTTGATAGGTTGGTATCAAATTGATGAAACGAAGATGTGTCGACATGAATGAATGCTTCCAAAACATTGGAAGAGAACAGTATGCTCTTGCAATGTTGTTTTTTCATACTTTCAGTGGCTCAGATTCTACTTCAGCATGAGAAGAATAAACAATTTCTCCATCAATAAATGGATGGAATCACAATTTGAGAGCAACATTACCATAGCATTTTAAAGGCTTAGCTGGTGCCCATCTGAAGCTACTATTAAGGACTGTCTACCAATACTATAAAAGTTTATTGTGTGGGTTTATGGTGGAGAGACAGAGTTTCTTTAAATAACTACCGTTAGCAGTTATTTAAATCATCTTCGACTAATAATTTGAGGAATAACCTCCATCAGAAGGTTGTCTCGAACTACATGTCAGGAGATGCCACTATCAAGTAGGCCATATCTGGGGTAATTCTACCAGCCAGTTGATCATGCCATCAGTTGAAGAGTGTGGATGGAAATTAGATAATGGGAATTTGTCGATTACTTGGGCTATTTTGAATGATAGTGAAATTTATTAAACAAGTTTATAAAGACCTGCAAGTGCCAAGTTGATTTGAATAAAACTGTCAAGTGTATGTCTTGCACTTGTGGTACACTTAAACTGCAGTGTTTGGGCCAGTGCAAGTGCGCAAGAAACTCACAGCAAATAATGGAAATACATTTTATCTTTGATGTTTAATTGCTCTGAACTAAGGTAGGTTTTCAATCGACTAGGTATTTCATGATGACACCGTTGGTAAGGATAATCTGCCAGAATATTACATGATATAGAGTAGCTCCAATTGGTATTTTCTAGCAATGTTTTTGTTGCTTTGTAGGCATTCTGAAAACTTTAATGCTGCATTACTTTCCAAATTTTGATGCCTGAAATCTTATTTGTCTTCATGCAGGTGGTCAAAAATAAAGTTTTGACCAATAACTTGTTTTCTGGTGATTTTAGAGCACATGTTCATGAATAATTCCAATATGAAGTTGGTTATCGCGATTCTGTTGAGCTATGAATGGAACCTTCATGACCTTCTTAAGCCGAGATATGAATTTCCGCCTTGCAGTTGGCCCAAAATAAGGTTTTTTGACCCATAACTCATTTTCTGTGCATTTTAGGGCATATCTTCATCAACAATTGTGTATAAATGTGATGACTGCGATTCTTTTAAGCTATAAAAGGAACCTGTACGACCTTCCCCGACCGAGATATGAATTTCCACCTTGGGGTTGGCCAAAAAATAAGGTTTTTTAGCCCATAACTCATTTTCTGTGCATTTTAGGGCTTATTTTTATCAACAATTGTCTGTAAATGTGATGATTGCGATTCTTTTAAGCTATAAACGGAACCTGTACGACCTTCCCCGACCGAGATATGAATTTCCACCCTGCGGGTGGCCAAAAATGACGTTTTTGGCCCATAATTCATTTTCTGTGCATTTTAGGGCATATTCTAATTGACAATTGTCAATAAATGTGATGATTGTGATTCGTTTGAGCTAAAAACCGAGTCTGTACGACCTTCCTAGACCGAGATATGGAATTTCATATTGTGCGCTGATAGAAAAAAGGGCGTGGCCACAAAAGGGGTCGAGCACCATCTGAAAAATTTGGCTCCCGAGCTTTTTCGTTTTAAATGGTCCAAAGAAGGTGTAACAACCGTCCATAGAACTCTAAGAATTTTTGCAGATTTTCTCCAATATATGTGTTTTACCTACCAGTAGGGTGGGAAAAACGATAGTGGCCATATAAGACATTCCTATTGACTGGGATTTAACTGGGCTCAATGGGCAAAGCCCAGTTCCAGGATGCTGCCTGGAATAGAAGGTAGGAACTAGTTATTAAGTGGTATTTTTGTCAGGTTTATCTTTTGGTGGGATAGGCTCAGTTAGATTCGATCAAAAACTTAATTAGTTTGTGAAAATGTGGATTGGTCAGAGTTGATAATTTCACCAAGTTTAATTTTGAAGGATATATTCTCTGTAAGGGATCGTTCACATATTACATAATCACCTAGGGGGAGGGAGGGGGTTTCTGAATGATTATGTTACATGTTATTGTAACAAATACAACTACTGTAAACTTGATTACGAGGGGGAGGGAGGGGTTAAAATCGGCCAAAAATTGATTACGTAATATGTGAACGATCCCTAAGGAGAGTGCTACACAGTCTTCTACTATGTGTATTGCTGTTTCTTATGGACAGAATACAGGGTCTATTCCAGCATTCTGAAGGTCACAGGTGCTTAATAGATGTTCATGAGGGTTGTTTGTTAATCATGATAATGTTGTTGAATCAGATTTATTTCATAATTTACTCTATATGTCTATACTCTATTTGTATAAAAATTTGTAGCTTGTCGAATTTGGTGAGGTAATGTGACCGGTTTGAAGTATGGAGTTCCCAGCAGGTGAGGGTCATGAAAGTGGGGGAAGATAATGAGATAGAATTGTGCTTAGTAACTGGTTCTTGCAGAGAGTTGGACAGTGGGCTAAGTTTTATTGCAGTTAGAGGGTTGATAATGCAACCAGGGGTCATCTTATCTTACTATATATAATGCGTGTTGTTAATATTATATATATATTTATTTATTTATGGCTGGCGATTCGTTTTCAAGTAGGCAATGAAATTCTTTTTTCATCGTGTTGCAAACTTTATAATGAATCAGAAAAATTATGAGAGATTTTTTCGGCCGCCCTGAGGGGCGTGGGGGCCAAGCCCTTTTTTTCGCAAAAATTAAACTTTTGAATTTTTTCAAAATTCCTTCGCCATTGAGTTGTTTATGATGAATAAAAATTTTGAGAATTTTGTCCGAATTATTGGGTCACCCTGAGGGGCGTGGGGCCACGCCCTTTTTTCGCAAAACTTTCGAATTTTTCAAAATTCCTTCGCCATTGAGTTGCTTATGATGAATAAAATTTTGAGAATTTTGTCCGAATTATTGGGTCACTCTGAGGAGCGTGGGAGGCCAGGCCCTTTTTTCGCAAAAATTAAACTTTCGAATTTTTTCAAAATTCCTTCGCCATCGAGTTGCTTATGATGAATCAAAGTTTTAAGAATTTTGTCCGAATTATTGGGTCAGGCCCTTTTTTCGCAAAAAAAGATTTTCGAATTTTTTCAAAATTCCTTTGCTATGGAGTTGCTTATGGCCATTAGCTCATGTGGCTGCCTCATTTGCTGTCCGTAGGACGGGAACCGACTAGTCAATCTAACTGCTGCTACCAGGAAGAAACAAAAATAAATCAAGCAGGTGAGGCTGAGGGACCTTAGGGGGATTTGGAGAATGGAGGGTGTTGGGGACCCCTTTAACAAGCTGTATAAGGTGAGAATCTTAAGAGGGGCTTTTGATTTCAAGGGAGGAAGTCATAATGGATGTTGAGCTGTACAAACTTACAAAGTGAGTACTGGGCTGCCCATGTTGCTACAATATATAATATGTGAGGTTATGATACTTAGCTGGTGAGTGGTACTAGAGAGTACCCAGCAGTTAGAAGGTGTGGATGATACAAATTGCATGGGAAAGTGCAGTTGACACAATCAGAAGGAGGAGGAGCATGACTGCATGAGGCCCCAACTGGAATGAACCAGGTCCCTGCCCCAATACCAAAGGGATAGCAGTAGTCAACCTTGGGAGGGGTGCCTCTGCTTAATTGTTGCCGAAAGGGCTTCTATTCACCCCTGGTACCCAGTGAGGAGTTCAAGTGGACTAGCAGTGCAGGCTGCAGTTGGGTGGGTTCCAGTAGAACACTCCACTTGGATAGTTGCCATCATGCCTCACAAGGGGTCATAATTGTTTGTGGATATTGGACAAAAAAGAAGAAAAAGGACTGTCACCAGTGAAGGTGAGTTCGTCCAACTTAGATCCCATGTATGGCATGTAAACTGAGCGACAATGAAAGGGATTGTTCACATATTACGTAATCACCTAGGGGGAGGGGGTGTTTCCAAATGATTACGTTAGACATGTTATTGTAACAAATACAACTACTGTAAACATGATTATGAGGGGGGGGGGGGGCTAAAATCGGCCAAAAATTGATTGTGTAATATGTGAATGATCCCAAAGGTAGTGCAGTGTAATTGTCCCTGGGCATGTAATTGGAGCAGGGAACTAAACGTAGGACTCTGGTCAAGGAACTGAAGAACCAGAACAAAAACACTATATTTGCAATGAAACTGTTTACAGTGTAATGAACAGTGTTCATTGCACACTTAATGATTTTATTTTGAGTACCCTAGTACGGTTACCTACATGTTAATGATGAAATATAATGAATGAATGTCTTGTCTAATTGAGTTGCCTCTTGGCAAAATCCTCCTATTCTATTCTATTCTATACCCATATGCCACAATTGTAGATGAAAATTAAAATTCAATTAATAGATCAATTTAAATTCTACCTTATTATTTCAACTGAGGTTAAAGATGGTCAAGGCTTTTGGTAAGAAAGAAAGTAAGCGGATGACATGTCACAAGAAATATAAGATCAGGAAGAAAGTCAGAGAACACAATAAGAAGCTTGCAAAAACTTTGAAAACTTCTGTTAATAAGAAGAAGAAAAAAGGTGATGGCCATGTTCCCAACCTTGCACCATTCAAAGAGGAGCTTCTACTTAATGCACTAGAGCATACAGAAGCTAAGAAAGAATCAAAGCTGAAAAACAAAAATAAAACCACTATGATAGTTAGTAGGAAGTCTGATGAATCAAAACCACCTAAGATAATCTCTCAAAGTTCAATATCATATAAATCAGTAATTTCACAATGTGAAAATTCCCTGCTGTGGGTAATTGATGTAAGGGAGTGCTGAAGAATGCTTTTCAGAAGACATTTACTCAGAAATAATTAATGAAAATAAAACTGTTATTTTCATCCTCAACAAAGTTGATCTGGTCCCCCAATCTGTTATAAAATACTGGTAAATTGATTCTCAGTTCAGTTTCAAAATTATATGTTTATTGGTATTCCTTATGAATGACTACATTTAGTTCATATTGATATTTTGGTTCTGAACATTATTTAACTGTCTCTAAGAACTTAAGAAGTATGTAAGAAATTTTATAGTTTATTCTTTTATCATAGGTCCTGTCCTCGGCCGCTTATTTCATAAACATTCATTTTTTAGTGATTACTGTTTGTCTGATAGATTTCAATGATCAATTGCAGTACTTAGATAGAAGAAAATAATCAATTATTATTCAGGTACTCAGTATTCTCCCAAAAAGCTCCCACATATATCTTCAAAAGTACACAGATTTTGTTGAGTGACTGTGAGCAGATTATTCCTGCTTTGAAGCAAACATTATCAAGATTTGGAGGAGTAAAACCTCTTCTGAATAATTTGAAAAATTCTATTAAACAAGGTCGGTAGAAACTTGTTTTCTGGTAATAAATTTCAAAAACATTAGTATGATATAAGTAACAAACAAAATGTCTTACATTATTCTGAAGATAACATTCAGTTCAGTTATTCATCAAAGTGTTAGTATATTACCATTATGATGGCAATTGGCATCACATTCCTTTCCAGAAATAACAGTTGGTATCATTGGAACGCCTCAAGTTGGAAAAGCTTGTGTAGTTAGCTCCATCCTCAAATGCTGGAAGAACAAGAGAGCTAAGAACACCAGTGCTACCAAAATCAAAGTGATAATCTGAAATTAGCGACTTAGTAAACAGGTTTGAGAAGCCTTGGTCGATCTTTTTCACTTTATATTTATCCGTGCACAAATTAAAGTTGTACAATTTTCTTTGTTTTCATTGAATGAAGTTAATTTCTAAGATGAATTGTTTTTAATGGGTCGCTCATTTACTCATTAAATCATGATGACTCATTAGAAAATTGCACGGAACGTCTGTCAAATGGAATTGTTTAGTCCAGGAATCTGTTGATTTATTTTAATTGGTTGATTCAATGAGGAAACCTACAAGCGGATCCTGCGTGGTAAATGTTGTGTGGTAAAATACTGTGAAGAGAACGGCGTTCGCGCGCCCGCCGAAAAGTACAAAATGTAAACAAACCTCAGTTTCGCACGATCTGCAGGTTTTGCAATGTGTTCCATACCAACTTCACATTCCAAACGTGTTCTATGCTCGACTCGAAGATTGAATTTCCCCTTTCCCAAACAGCCTCGGGCAATGGGAAAGGGGGTGAAATTTGGGACTTTAAACAAATTCTTACCCCCAATTGATTAAATCGGTGTAATTTTTGGGTTGAGGGTTATCACTCCTCTTAACCAAAATTTTAAAAAAAATTTTTTTTAAAAAATAAAAAAAAAAAGTTAAAAAATTTGGGTTTTCACGGGAATTAAAATTTGGGAATTTAAATTTCACCAATTTTTTTCCTTTTTTTTATGTTTTAAATTTTTAACCTTGAAAAATTAAAAAACCTTTTGGGGGGCCCCTTTAAAAGAAATTTTTGCCCAGAGGGTGGGGGGAAAACCCTTTTCCGCCCAAAAACAAGAAATTTTTGTGCAGGTTTGGGGGGAAAAATTGATTTTTTTAAAAATTTTTCTTTGAAAATGTTTTCTTTTTGAAAAAAAAATATAAAGAATAAACCCCCGGGGTTTTAATTTGGAAAAGATGTTTTTTGGTTGTTTTGTTTGTTTGGAGTTTGGTTGATTGGATATTTTTTTTTCAGGTGGCTTTCGGTTTTTTTCCTTTTGGCAGGAGTTGGGGTAGTTACACTTTTAAGTTTTTTTGGTTTGATGGGGGCCCCCCGGAAAAAGTGGGGCCCCCCCCCCCAGCTAGCAATGAGTTTTTGGAACCGGGGCCCCAAAGGGGGGTTTTTTGGTACACACCCGGGAAAAAACCCTTCCCGGAATTTGGGGGGTTTTATTGAATTGACATAATCCGGGAGGGATTCCCTTGGTTTTTAAAAAAAAAATTTTCCCTTTTTTTAAAAACAAAAAAAAGGAATGTCTTTTGGGGAAATTTCTTTAAAATAGGGTTTTTTTGGCAGGGGAAAACTCGTTTTTTTTTAAAAATCCTAAAATTTCTTAAATTAAGTTTTTCCCCAAAAGTTTTCAAAAACAAGAAAAGCCCTTTTTTTTTAAAATTTTTAAGGGACATTTAAAGTTACAGGGGGGGAAAATTTTTTTACCCCCCCCCGGCCCAAAAAATTTCATTTTTGGGGCCCCAAAAAAGCTTTGGGATTTTTAAGGAAACCCTATAAAATTTAACGATTAAATAATGAGGGGAAAGGGTTTTAAAAAACATACCCCAATTACAATTCCAAAAATTCCCCCCTTTTTTTGAAAACGTTTTTTTTTTTAATTTTTTCGAGAAAGAACATTTATTGATTTTTTGGTGTAAATTTTTGTGAAAATTTTTTAAGACTTTCCCGGGAAAAAAAATTTTGGGTTTTAAAATTTTTTAACCAAGCACCCCCCCTTTTTTTTTCCCAAAATTTTTTTGGGAAGGAAATTTAACCTAAAAGAGTAATAAAACTTTTAATTGAAAATGGCCGCCCTTTAAAAGGGAAAATTTTGTTCATTTTGATTGGGGGGCCAACCCTTTCCTTTTAAACCCCAAAAGTATTTTTCCCCAAAACATTTTTAAAAGGACCATTGTAGGGTTCCCATTAATTTCTATTTCCTGGGAAATTCCCAAGAATAAAAATTTTTTAAAAAAAAATGCTCCCTGAAACCCATGCCGTCCTTTTTGCCTTTTTGCCCCAAAAACCCTCTACCCCCCTTTTAAAATTGGGGTTTTTGGGGGCCCTCGGGAAAATAAATTTTTAAACAGGGACTTAAAAATTAAAAAAAGGGGGGCATTTAAAGGACATTTTGAAAAATGAAAAAAGAAAAAACTGCCCTTTCCCCTTTTTTGATTTTTTAATTTAAAGCTGTGTGCCCCTTTTTAAAGGGGAACCCTATTCTCCCCAAAACCCCTTTTTTTTCTTCCCCCCATAAACAAATTTTCTTCCTTTTAAATTTTTTAAAAAATTTTGTGGGGTCCCTCGCCAAAACGAAACATACCCGCCCCCGAAAGCCCCCTGTACATTAAATCCAAAAGGTAAAAACCAACCATTGTTTAGGAGGCTGATCCCCGCCTGAGTAGCCCGTTTAGAGCGCGACCTAAATGGGGAAAACTTAACCCAGGTTTTTATTTTAAATTCCCCAAAGGGG
>WFMF01000258.1:0-132033 GCA_011033025.1 Beroe forskalii | reverse complement strand
CCAAACCCCTTTTCCTTTGGGACCCTTTTTGGAAATTTTTGAAAAGGGAAACTCGGGGCCCCTTTTTTTTTTTGCCTTTGGTAAAGTGGGGCCCCTTTTGGGGGGCTTTTTTTTTTTTTTTTCTCCATGTTCTTTGAAAAAGTCGGTTTCCTTTCAAATTCCTTCTTTGATACTATCTTTCTTGTCAATGAACAGTTTTTCCACCTCACGTTTGGATAAAATCGTTTGTGAACACATCTGACTGCATTCCTGCTCTTTCAGCCTGTTCTAACAGGTCAGAAATAATAACTCCTTGCTTCACTATCGACTGATGAGTCTTTAGGTAATAAGGAGAAGAACTTTTCACATTCAGAGATGACACATATCTTCCATCGTTAATTTCTTCAAGGAATTTGAATGCTGCACTACTGATTTCTTAGTGGCTGCAGTATGAGTGAGGTTCTTTTCTCTCCCTCTGATCGGTGTATATAAACTGGTAAACATGCCAGTTGCTGATCAGCTGTAAAAGTGGCAGTTGCAGCTTTATAGATTTTCTTATATTTAGCTATCTTCTGACCAGCCTCTAAATGAGGGATTTCAATAGTAGTAATCATTTTTTGAGTGAAGTAATGTAAGCCACTAGTGAAGCAATGACACAACAAGTAGGGGAGTACAAAAGGGATAACAATCTTGGTAACGTAGTCCAGAAAGGTCTCGTAATAACAATACTTCCTATTGGGAGAGTGGTGAGTAAATAATAGAAGCCAACATAAATATACAGTATATAAGAGGGATCTAATATATATCAAAGAATCCCCTGACACAACCATTAAACTTTTAAAATGAAATAACAACTTTCAATTGTAACTATAAGAGCTTCTCAGGGAATTTTTGAGTAATGCTGCTGTCAAGCTAGAATAACACACAAGAATATGATGTTGAAATAAGTCTTGCAATAGATATCTTGTACCAAATTCCAATAGACAATATACTTCCTAGAGGAGGGTGTGTCATATGAAATATATATACTGAATTTCATCAAATATCAAGATCAAATATTCCAATGAGAATGATATGATAAATGATATAAGATATATAAATCAATTGGATCCCAATATAATAATATGAATAGGTTCACAAAGTAACCTGACACCACTCCTCCTAAAAATACATGGTTAAAACTAGAAATACATTAAAGTTATAAAATCAAAAGTTTAAAATCAATTTTAAAATATATATCCCTGGTAAATCAATCATTCCAAAGATACATCATTATTAAAGGTTCTAGATAAGCAGAATTACTCCTCCATAAAAGCAGTTGAAATATCAATCATTGATCCCCCAATCGTTGCACACTTTTTGACAACCCGGCCCCTCTGAGAAACATACGCTGGGGCCTCATTTGATTGGAACACTCTCTTGATTGAATACATTGTTTGAAAATTGTTGAACATCCAATGTGTTTTGTAACCCTGCATCAGTTCCTGGTTTGACAATGGTTTTGTAACCGGGACAACAATGCAGCCGGGTTGTATTAAATTCTCATCAGGGTCACTGGTTTGCCCATGTAGATGGAACCCAGTTTGGTTCCAAAGAACACAATGCTGGTTTAAGCATGTTATGATGATGATACACCTTGGATCCCCTTTTTGGACCTTTGATACATAATTCACAGGGCCAATCTTCTGCTCAACTATATATGGTCCAATGATCCAGTTAGGTTCAAGCTTGGGATTTTTCCCTGCTGTTCTCTTTAATCATAACTTCATCTCCCACTTCATATTGAAAGATATTGCTTTTCTATCCTTCTGGCTCTTGTATTGTTTGTGATTCTACCCTGTTAGCATGAGCATTTTCATTTTATCAGGTCTTTCCTGAGGGGGCCTCTTTCTCATTGTTTGATCCCAACTGGTTGTCGATAGGTAACCTACCTTCATCTCCAAACATACACATAAATGGAGAGAACAATAAAGATTTGTTAACATTAGTATTGTGTGCTAACACTGCTTCATGGATTAGAATATCCCAATCTGACACTGGGATACTTCTACTTTGACACATGGAACTGATTAAACCCTTGATTGACTGAATTGCTCTTTCTGCTGCTCCATTCCCCTCAGGGTGATATGGCGAAGAGCGTTTCTTTTCAATTAGGAGTTTTTCACACAAGTTCTTTATAACAATTCCATCAACATTTCTACCCTGGTCTGATCTTAATTTAGACGGTACACCAAACAAAGACAACCATTTGTCCCAAAGCCCATCCATCACAAACTCAGCTTTAGCACTTGAAAGTGTTGCTGTAGACACAAACTTGGTAGATAGGTCTATAATAAGTAGAAACCCTTTTTTACCCCTGGGGGACTCTGGCATAGCAGCAATATCAAGTGAGATTGAATCCCTGGGTGGATTTTTTCTGGTATCTGTAACCATGTTTGCATGGGGGGCTTTCTGCACTTTACAAGCTGCACAGGTTCTGCAGTTCTGTATGTGATTCTCTACCTGTTTCCTTAGCCCCTTCCACCAAAACCTGGCAGAAATCAAAAGGATTGTGTTCTCAATTCCATAGTGATGTTGACCATGAAGTTCTGTGATAACAAACATTTGCAAGTTCTCTGGAACAATAATTCTTTGGCCTCTTTTCAGAACTTCATCTTCGATATGAACATTTTTCATATTCCGGAGTGGGCCTTTGTTAATAGGTTTCTCTTCTTTTATCCTATTAACCACATAGTTGATGTATCTATCCGTTTGTTGCCCTTCTTGAATTCTGTTGATGAGCTTGCTTGGTGGCACCTCACATAGATAAATATATTCATCTGCCTTTTGATCTAGGAAAATATCATCTAGGTTGCTTTGCATCTCGACCCTACTCATGGAATCTGCAACAATGTTCTCATCACCTGGTGTATACTGAATCTGATAGTCGATTGTTTCTAGTTCAAGAAGCCAACGACAGATTTTACCACGATTGTCTTTATGGTTTCTTATGAACTGCAATGGCTTATGATCTGTAATGAAAGTAACTTTCCCACAGCAGTAAGTTTCCCATTTCCTCTTACAGACAATTATACCATAAAGCTCTTTCTCTGTGGCCCTCCAGTTCTTCTGTGATTTGCTAAGAGTTTTGGAATGATAACCCAGTGTAACATGTTGCTTATTATCATCTAACTGAAACAAAGTTCCTCCAGCTGCTATGTCTGATGCATCTGTTTGTATGAAAAATTCTCTGTTAAAGTCAGGTATGCCTAAGGCAGGAGGATTAGCCAGTATATTTTTAATCTTATTCAGGGCATTTTGTTGCTTCTCCCCCCATTGGAACTCCACGTTTTTAGACAGAATTTCAGTTAGTGGTTTTGTCACCTCAGCATATTTATTGATAAATCTCCTATTAAAATTAGCAATTCCTAATAGTCTTTGAACTTGCTTCTTAGTTCTAGGCACTGGGAACTTCATTAATTTTTCAACATTGTTCTCTGATGGTTTTATTACATTATTCCCCAGTCTATAGCCTAGGAAATCCATCTCTTTCTGAGCAATTTCACATTTTCCAGGATGCAATGACAGGTTGTGCTCAGCTAGGGCTTCCAAAACTGCCCTCAGTGTCTTTATATGATCTTCCAAAGTTTCTGAGAAAATCAAGATATTATCTACAAATGCTGAAACATTATGAAAGCCCTTATCTTGAATTTCCCCTACAATCCTGTCCATCATTCTTTGAAATGTTGCCTGACTATTCTTGAGTCCAAATGGCATTCTTTTAAACTCATATTTCCCATTCGGCACACTGAATGCTGTCTTGTGCCTGTCATCTTCGTGAACAGCTAAACACCAATATCCTGATGCCAGGTCCAGCTGTGTGAAATATCTAGCATCTCTACAAGAGTCAATCATTTCATCTACATCTGGTAGTGGGTAAGCATCAGGTATTGTACTTTTATTCAATAGACGGAAATCGATAACAAACCGTTTTGATTTGTCTTTTTTGTCTACTAGGATAGGATTGCTGTTGTACGACGACTTTGAAGGCACAATGATATCATTTTCCAGCATTTCTTTTACTTGATCTGTCATGACACCTTTCCATTTCAAAGGAATTCTATACACTTTATTTTTGCACACCCTGTTTTCATCGTTTGTCAATATCCTGTGTACTTCTGTCGTGCATAACTTGGGGGCTTTACTATTCTTCACAAATACTTGACAGAACTCGAACAGCAAATCTCGTATTTCAGAGGCTTCATTTGGAGGCATATCTTTTCCTCCTATCTGACAGTTATCGATAAGGCTCCTCATATCTGATTCATGATCCTCTGAAACCATGAAAATCCAGTCCTGCCCAATACGAACTTTATTATTTTTCCAGTCAAATTCAGTTGTCTCAAACTTAGACAGAAAATCCCTTCCCAGAATTACAAGAGAGGAATTATTAGGAATATACATGGGTTTCAGGGGATGAGAAACACTCCAAGATGAACTGATAGACACCTGGCATTCTACAGCTTTTCCTGCTGCTTGCAAACCCCCAATTCCTCCAATTTTTGAACCATTAGTCTCATACATATCTGGAAATAACTCAATACTCATTACTGATGTGCTCGCTCCACTGTCAAACAAAATGCCTACTTCCTTAGACATATTACCAAGAGATACTAGTCCATATAGTCATAATCCCCTGCTATAACTTGGCTGTTTAGGTGGTTTTGGGTCTCTGTTATCTCTCTTTGAACAACTTTTTTCATGATGTCCCCCTAATCCGCATTTGGCACACTTTCGTTGATAGCAATTGTCTGCGAGATGTCCTGTTTTATCACAAATCCAACATTGCAGTGATATATGCTTTCTTTTGCCTAATCTGACTGGATGATTTTCTTTTGATTGGTTCATCAAGACTTCCTCAGATTCTATGCTTTCTTCAACACTTTCATTACCGATACCTGAACAGTTTGCTTTGTCCTTCAAGAACTTTATGTCCTCAAACATGCTCTTTGCCCAAGCTGGGGGCTTTATCTCTTCAGCCAAAAACACATGAGAATTGTCACTTTCCTGCTTGACATTGAGGGAGTTTTCTGAATACTGACTACTGCTTTTCTCCCCTTTCTGAATAAGTTTTTGCTGAATTTTCTTGAATACTGCTTCAAGTCCTTCATCTGTCATGCCATCTTTAATTACACTCTCATTATCTTTAAAGATTTTGTCACCTCCTGGCACAAACTTCAGATATCTCAGTAAGATCATGTGATGAGGTATACCTGCTGATTTGCCTTCATTTCGTAACACAAAGAAAAATCCAACCAGTTCATGATAATTGCTTGTATTGGTTGGTTTGCAATCCCAAAATGTGTTGAATTTCTGCAAAGTAGTTGGTGCTCCATCAATGAGAGCTTCTAACTCATCTAATGCAGCAGTTATTGTTCTATTCTGAGCACATTTTTCAGCAATGAGGATTTCTGCAGCATCTCTTGCTCCATAAACTGGTAACAAGGCAATCTGTTGCTGCTCATTAACAATAGATGTTGCAGCAAGGTATACTTTTCTCCAGTCTCTAACCTTCTGGAGTTTCTGAAGCTTAGGTATCGGATTCAAAATGTTTGACATTTGAGGAAGTTTATGTCAAGCTAGAATAACACACAAGAATATGATGTTGAAATAAGTCTTGCAATAGATATCTTGTACCAAATTCCAATAGACAATATACTTCCTAGAGGAGGGTGTGTTAATCATACAAAATATATATACTCGAATTCATCACAAATATCAAGATCAAATATTCCAATGAGAATGATATGATAAAATGATATAAGATATATAAATCAATTGGATCCCAATATAATAATATGAATAGGTTCACAAAGTAACCCTGACACTGCCTTTGGTGCAGAGCATGAATTGTTGTTAATTTAAATTTGTTCATGTCCAAATAAGGAAGCTAGCTTGCATTTATGAAAGGGTTAATTTTTTATGCCACAAACCTGGTTTCACTATGTCATGTGGATGAAGTGGATGCAATAATTGCCTC
This sequence comes from Beroe forskalii, assembly GCA_011033025.1. Taxonomy (NCBI): domain Eukaryota; kingdom Metazoa; phylum Ctenophora; class Nuda; order Beroida; family Beroidae; genus Beroe; species Beroe forskalii. Next base: position 126,035 of record WFMF01000258.1, on the reverse strand, counting down.
AATCTCTAAAATGAAAGAGTCTTGAATGGTCTATATATTTTCTGGGACATTGCATTATTGTGGCTTGACTTTTGCGGCTAAAGGGCTATGTTGGAGAAGCAGCAGTTACCAATTTAGTAGAGAAAAATCCATAAAATAAAGAATTTCTTTAAAACATCAATGTACAAGCATAGAAACAGTTTACATTTGTCACAAATATAGCCCCAATCCTTTTATAAAACATAATTCATAAGATATTCATAATTCATGAATCAATTAACAACATAAAATAATTTGATTTTTAGCATCAAAAGCATTCAGATGGATAGCCCAATTAACCAAAGTATCCATGAAGCTCTATCCATTGCAGAATACTTCTATTCATAGAAATTGATGTCTTGAAGAAAGATTTCTTTTTATTTCAAATAAATTCATAGAAATAAATAATTAAAATGATTTATAGGATATTTTGATTTTATACTGACATTTAAGATCATTGATTCAACAGAAACATTTATTTCAAAACACATGCCCATGGTTCATAAGAAAAATAATTCTACGGTCTTTTCATCGAATTAATTTGAATAATTACTGCTCAAAACAAAAAATACAAAAAATCGACTCAAATAATTTGTCAGAATTCCATCTGCGCGTGCGCACTAGATCAGCCTCCTAACGCGCGCGGCCACAGCAGGTGCAAACGACGTGGCCAATGGCCATTATGCTAAAATTAGATCTATGGAAGCGAGGAGGATCAAAAATTTTTATGTGAAATAAAATGATCCTTCTCGGCCACTGCAGTGGACGAAAAGGCTCAAAAATTTTTACATAAAATTTTTTGATCCTCCTCGGCCACGGGGATGGACGAAAAGGCTCAAAAATTTTTACATAAAAAACTTTTATGTAAAATTTTTTATGTAAAAAAAAGTGAGCCTGCTCGGCCACCGTAGTATTGTCTACTATTTGCTATTCAGCAAAAATGTTTATTATTTTGTTAAATAAAAAATATGTAAATTAAAAGTTATGGTTGGTTAATTTGATTGAGAGCAAATATTTCGTCATTTTGAATCTTGTTGAATGTTTTCTGACCTGCTGATGCAAGCAATGAAGCTGAATTCTCACACTTCACATGGGTTGTCAATAGCCAACAATCTGAATCAAATTGACTTGATGTATTTCAATAGTGCATGAAGCTTGTGCTGACTTGGCCACTGACCCAAAACCTGACTTTGTTTTATTTTATATTATTACTGACTAGGCTTGGACATTAGAATAATATGCTGTGCCTCAAGACAACTTGGTAACTGATTGTCTTCATTCATTATTTAAACAGCCAATGCTCATGGCTGTTGAGAGGCAGTGTCACAGCATCAACTGTAGCTGGCCCCTGCTGATAATATTCATAAATAAGTGATGACCAGTGACTGCAGTGACTGCAGTCAATATAAAACTACATCGTTCATTTTAACACATGTTACAATTTATTCATGTGATGTGATAGAAAATATTCAATCAATGTGAATTGTTGGGTTTGACGTTTGCAAATGAGGTGCTGCGTAGCAGCACCAAGTGAGCTGAATGTCAATATACTTATCAATCAATCAATTGATTAATTGGTAAAAGTGTCACAAGAGTTGTGATTTTTGTCCAATGGATCCATTGGATCCATCATGTCCAATGGACATGTCCAATGAACGTCCATTGGACACCCAATGGACATCCATTGAACATGATGTCCATCGGTAAAATTGTCCAATGGTGTTCAATGGATCCAATGGATCCATTGGATCCATTTTTGATGTCCAATGGACATGTTCAATGGATCCAATGGATGTTCAATGGATCCATCTGAGTGGATCCAATGGACACAATCACCAAACATGGTTTGGTAGATGGACATCAGACTGGTATTTTTGTTCATTGGATCCATTGTGTTCATTGGATCCAATGGAATTATTTAATAACTTTTGGACATGTCCATTGGATCCATTGGATCCATTGCACATTGTGTCCATTGGATCCATTGTGTCCAATGGATCCATTGTGTCCAATGAACAAAATGGATCCATTGGATCCAATGGACACAATGTCCAATAGACTATTGTAATTCAATCTATGCAGGAATAACAGATAAAAACCTCCAAAGACTTCAAAAAATTCAGAACAATGCTGTGAGATTTATTTTTAAATTAAATGGAAAGAAAAAGTGGTTGTCAATAAGTCCTTACTTAAAGAAACTACATTTTTTGCCTGTTATTTATAGAATCAGATTTAAAGTTGCTTTGTTGGTTTTTAAATGTATTAACAATCTAGCACCTCTTTATTTAAAAAAGTTTGATATCACTGAGATACTAAGAGGATGAGCTTGAGGCTAGATAATGATTTCTTTATTCTTAAAGTACCTAGTCCAGCTAACCTTAAGAGAACAGAAGGTGCATTTGAATATTTTGGGCCAAAAGTTTGGAATTGTCTGCCATATGAAATTAGAAGTATTGGAGAAATTGATAAATTTAAGAAAACATTAAAGACATACTATTTTGATACTGCATTTTTCTAACATAGAATGAATGAATGATTAAGATTTTATGTGCAGACACCATTTATTAATTTAGTATTAGTACTAATACTCTTAGCTGATTATTTTGACATTGGATTTTTGTTATCAGAGTCATAAGGTTTAGTTTTAGTCACGCTTAAATGGCTAAAATAGTTCCCTCCTAGAAATCTATTTGACAATGTCTAAGCGTGTAAGAAATGTTCTAATTTATTTATTTATTATACATCAAAAATGGATCCAATGGATCCATTGGATCCATTGAACACCATTGGACATTTTTACCAATGGACATCATGTTCAATGGATGTCCATTGGATGTCCAATGGACGTCCATTGGACATGTCCATTGGACATGATGGATCCAATGGATCCATTGGACAAAAATCACAACTCTTGTGACACTTTTACCGATTAATTAATTAATTATCAACTTTTCAAGTAAAAATTTAAGCAGTTTGAAAAATATGTGATCTAGATTAACCACTTTTCAATTGGTAACCAATCAAATTTGAGTTTTAGTCATGGCTAAAAGGACCAAGAAAGTAGGCATCACTGGTAAATATGGTACCAGATATGGAGCATCTTTAAGAAAGATGATCAAGAAAATTGAAATATCACAGCATTCAAAATACACATGCAACTTTTGTGGTAAAGATTCAATGAAAAGAACTTGTGTTGGTATCTGGTCCTGTAAAGCATGCAAGAAAACCATAGCTGGAGGAGCATATGCAGTGAGTACAACAGCAGCTGCCACAGTCAGATCAGCTATCAGAAGATTGAAGGAAATGCAAGATGTGTAGTGTGCTTTTAATTTCCATTTTATAAGATCCTACTTGTTTTCCTCATATTTGTTTATTTATTTTTCTTTTTAAACTAACTTTAGCCTTATTTTTGAATTTGATACCATATTTGCTGTCATTCTTCAAGACATGCATCCACCCTTTTCTTCAAATACTGATACATTACTGGTCTTAAGAAAATTGTCTAACAATGATTTGAATTAACCAGGTTTAGCAAGGGGCAATGAGGTATATGTCAGGTATAATTCTCTGTATGCCAGCATTATTTAGCAAGTTAGCATTTTGACTTATCACTACAAGTTATCTCAAAACATTTTAACCGTATTACCCTCTGAGCCATGGCATCTTTAGAGCAGCCCTGCTCTGTCCTGATTAATGTTAACATATCAGACACACCACAGAGCAATCCCTGAAGCAAGACTTCGAAAATGGTTGGTTTTAACTCAATTTTCAACTTATTTGGTTCCCAACCCTCTTGATTCAATCATTGGTTCTGTATGAATGTCCCAATAGGGTCTGAATTCATTCACAAATATGCTAGTATGCTACTATGAAAATAATTCAGAATTTCTTTATTGGTTTCATTTCAGGTTCAACCATTGTCAAGATACAAGCCCTCAAGAATGCCATTATAATGATGCAAGCTGGGGAAAAGATGCCAGGCTTGTTGATGCATATCATTCGATATGTATTACCTGAACAGGACCATACTATCAAGAAGCTGCTTTTCATATTTTGGGAGATTGTACCAAAGAGAGATTCTTCTGGAAAACTCTTGACTGAAATGATTCTTGTCTGTGATGCTTACAGGAAAGTATGTGAATTATGCTGTAAAAACTATTTTCAATTTCAATCTCAATGTTGTTGTGCTGTTAAAAATTATATCTTTGTTTAAGAGCTAGAAGTTTAAACGTTTAATTAAGTGAAACAAGAAAATTTCTCATCAGAAAAATTCATGTTATTATCATTGTTTGCTGACTTAACTTTAGAGCATGAGTTAGGATTCTTTTTTCCCATTCTAAACCCTAATAAAGTTTTGCTACTGGTAACAATAACAAGTTAGGGCCAAATTAAAAGACCACTTAAATAGATTCATTTTGGAATAATTTGGGACTATTCTTTCATAAAGTAAAACTCCTGTGTCTCCTTCACTAATCAATCCCTTACAGGATCTGATCCACCCCAACGAGTTCATCAGAGGATCCACTCTAAGATTCCTGTGTAAAGTCCGAGAACCTGAGCTCCTGGAACCACTGATGCCATCCATCCGGGCATGTTTGGATAATAAGTACTCCTATGTGAGGAGGAATGCTGTTCTAGCTCTGTACACTATCTACAGGAACTTCGAGGTAACTGCTAACATCAAGGTACTACACTGACACACTGCACTGTTATTTCCGGTGAAAGTATTGATCTGGCACTGAACTGTAATTGACGTCACAAAACGTTATGATCTGAAAGGGAAGTATATACTACTTTTATTAATCCCACTTATCATTATCTCATTGACTAATCGTTGTTTTTTTAGTTTTTGGTTCCTGATGCTCCTGAGTTGATCCAGAACCACTTGGAAAGTGAACAAGATCCGTCCTGCAAACGGAATGCCTTCATCATGCTGATACATACTGACCAGCAAAGAGCTCTTGCTTACCTTCAGTCCTGCATTGATGAGATTGAAACATTTGGTATGCTCCTTTTTCTGAAATCAAATAAAGTCGCAGATTCTTTAATTATCTGTTTCTTGTTATCATTTCCTTTTCGATGCTATTATAGGGGTTTATTTTAACAAGTTAGACTGTTTCTAAGTAAGCACTGTTCACAGGTGACATTCTCCAACTGGTGATTGTTGAGCTGATTTACAAGGTGTGTCAAGCCAAACCCACGGAACGAGCCAAGTTCATCAGAACAGTGTACAATCTGCTGAGCAGCAACTCCGCCAGTGTCAGGTTTTAACTCCTTAAATTTGTTTGTGCGCGGTATCTTGAATTGTGAATGCTAATCATAATTGAAATCTATCATCATTATACTATTACTCAACAGTAACGAAATTTTTCTTCATTATATTAATTCTTCACTATACCGTAATTCATCCCTCCACTGATCACCCCTTGTGTCAGGTATGAAGCGGCAGGGACACTAGTGACCCTATCCTCCACCCCCACTGCTATCAAAGCTGCAGCTAAGTGTTACGTGGAACTCATCGTGCATGAGAGTGATAACAACGTCAAGTTAGTGGTCCTGGACAAGCTGGTCAAGCTGCAGAACGATCACAAACACGATCTAGCTCTTCAGGTTTGTGAGTGAGGAGGAATTCCATCCCCATATTCCTGTTCAACGACAGTGATTTATAGCTAAATTTCGAACGAAATTTTAAATTTATCTATCTTTGAATCTGGGTTTTTCATAATCATTTGACATTTCTTTTTGTTTCTTAATCCTTTAACCCCACATGCTACCTCCAGCAAGAGTTGTCAATGGACGTGCTCCGTATCCTTGGTTCCAATGACCTGGAAGTGAGACGCAGAACTCTGGAGTTCCTCATGTCTCTGATTACTCTGAGGAACGTGAAGGATGTTGTCTCCCTGCTCAAGAAGGAGGTTATCAAAACCTACTCTGATAACGCTACTGATATCGACCGTAAGTTGTTAAATGTTTCGTTATTTCTGATGTCATCAACTTATTTTGTAAATTACTGAAAATCTCTGATTTCGATATTCGATAGTTGAGGGGCGTTTTACAAGATATATTGGCGTCAACAGCAGCTCTCACTCACAAACATGTTCTTTACCTCAGAAAACAACAAGACGTACCAGCAGCTGCTAGTGAAAGCACTACACCAGTGCGGGGTTAAGTTCCCCATCACAGCGGAGATTGTGGTGCCCATTCTCATGGACTTCCTCGCTGAGGGCAACGAGGTGAGAGATGGAATGTTAAAAAGGAGGGAAGTAGAGTTTGGATTAGCTGCAGGGGGGTAGTACATTTTACTGGATCAGGGATCCAGCCTATAGTTAATTAACTGTGAATCAATGGACTCAATGGACAATGGTATCTGACTTATTTGATAAAAATTGTACCGTCGACTAGCATCTCCTCTGGGCCAAGAAACTTTTTCAAATTGGAATGCCACCGTCACCCGGCATGAAAACTTTTCCGTCACTGAGTGACAGCACTGCTCATCAAAATTAACTAACTTTATATCCTCCCCAGCAAGCTGCAGAGAGTGTACTTGAGTTCGTGAGGGAAGCTGTCACTAGGTTTGAGAACCTGCAGCCGAGCATCATTCAGAAGCTGCTCAACTCCCTGTCTTCCATCAAATCTATCTCTGTACTGCATGTGAGTGGGAAGATTATTGATACCGCCGCTGCGATTTTATCTAATAATTCATTTTGTCTTTTGGAATCATTTTTCGTGTTGAAGGTGTGTGGATTACACGCACTCACACTCCCTATCCTTCAGGCTGGGCTGTGGATTCTGGGAGAGTACTGTGTAACAGAAGACCAGATCAGGAATATGATAGATGTGGTGTTGGAAGGGGTGGGGGATCTCCCCATTGTAGACACTGAGATACGAGAGGTGAGTGAAACTGTCAAGTGGCAACATCTGGTGAAGCTTCCTGGAGCTTATCTCTGAACGAAGTTGAAGCACATTCACCAAAATAGTAACCAAATTTCACTTGAATTTGTATAGCGGAACAGTAAACTCTTCCCCTCATATGTCTCTATTCCTCATCCTCCCCTTCCCCAGAGTGCTAACACAGACACAGACACGTCTACCACTACAGTAGTCACTACACAGTCCCGTGTAACTGCAGATGGAACCTACGCTACCCAGAGTGCACTGTCCACCACAACCAGCAGCACCGATGGTATGTAGAGGGTTGTCTACAGCTCAGCAACAACATTTGGGGATGGGGAATTATGTGTAGGGGTTTAGGGGTTTGGGACCCTAAAGTTCGCCCAGAGGCCATCATTGTCATATGATATCAAGAAAAGTTAGTAGCAGCAAGTAGGTTGATACCAAAAATTGGCAAAGTATTCCAATCCAATCACCCATATGGCTACATTTCAGACAAGCCTCAGCTGAGAAAGTTCCTGCTTGAAGGGGAGTTCTTCCTTGGGGCTGCTTTGGCTACCTCCCTGACAAAGCTTTCTCTACGATACAAGGAGGTATGGGAATGAAATTGAGAGTTTTTCAGAAAAGTAAGAGATGACAAGATTGCTTTTTGTTCTTTTTCATGAAATTCAATCTTAAAACAATAATATACCGGGTGTGCCAAAAAAAAGTAGACAATTGTAGAGCTCGATTTCTCCGCTTGTGTTTGGAATTTAATGATGAAATTTTGGGATGTCCTAGGAATAGGCTGAAAGTTTTTTCAGCAAAAATTTGAAGTGTCTAGCCCAAAAAATGTCCGAGATATCAACAAAAAACCAGTTTTTCGGCTATATTCCAAATTTTGAGAGTCAATAACTCGACTTGTGTTTGGAGTTTCTTGATGAAATTTTGTGATGTCATAGGTATAGGCTATACCTTCTTGCACCACCAATTTAGTACATAGCTCAAAAATGTCTCAGTTATCAACAAAAAGCGGGATTTGCCCTATCTCTGTTTCTTTGCTCATATCTCTGTTTCTGGGACTCAAAAATGTTTGCAACTCCAGGGTCATATTGGTCAGATGTTGCCCAAAATATCCTGAAAGTTTTATCAAGATTGCTCGAAAAACCTCGGGGATATGCGCCTTTTTGTTAACATGTTATCAGTATAGCGCGTAATTACTGTGTCATAACTGTGTCATAAAAACTATGCACGCTTGCGTATATACACTTTTTGCGTTACAAAAAGGCGCATTCTTAGAGGTTTTTCGATAATCTTGATGAAACTTTCAGATATTTCGGGCAACATCTGACCAATATGACCCTGAGTCATTTTTGAGTCCCAGAAACAGGGATATAGGCAAAGAAACAATGGGGCCTAAACCCCCTGCTTTTTTGGTGATAACTGAGACATTTTTTGAGCTAGACACTTCAAATTGGTGGTGCAAAAAGGTATAGCCTATACCTATGGTATCTCAAAATTTCATCAAGAAACTCCAAACACAAGCCGAGTTATTGACTCTCAAAATCTGAAATATAGCCGAAAAACTGGTTTTTCGTTGATATCTCGGACATTTTTTGGGCTAGACACCTTAAATTTTTGGTGAAAAAACTTTCGGCCTATACCTATGACATCCCAAAATTTCATCAGGAAACTCCAAACACAAGCTGAGAAATCGAGCCCTACAATTGTCTACTTTTTTTGGCACACCCGGTAGTTTACCATTTTATCGATCCGCTTGAAATAAATCCCACTATTTGTTCCACCCAACTACTCTCCACTCTTCAAAAAGTCCTCCCTTTTCAGGTCTGCCATGACACTGTGGCATGTAACAAGTTAACAGCCCAGTGCATGTTGATCCTAGCCTCCATAATGCACTTAGGACGCAGTACTCTGCCTAAGAAACCTCTTTCTGATGATGACGTCGACTGGTTGAGCTTGTGTATACGCGTACTCAATGACGGGTAAGCGAGAGGGTGTGGAGTTATATGTTTGATAGTTGATTGTGTAAAAAATCGTTGATTTTTCTATTTTCCTCTTATTTCGTCGCACATCCTCCTACATTTATACATTCTAATTTCTTTCTCCATTGAAGAATAGTATGATTTGACGAGTTAACCCTAACCTACAACCCAGGTCTCCCATCCTAGTTTCCATCTTCACACGAGCCTGTAGGTCCTCCCTACAAGACATGATAGGTACACTCGACCTCTCCAAACTAGAGCTATCTGATGCTGAGAAGAACCTTATCAAGACAGACGTGGATACGCTCATCAACTTCTCTCATATCCTAAGTAACGTGATTAAGTGATTTCACTTTTCCTGCCAAACGGACCTGGTCCTCTACTCTTCTATTCTAAGCGTCCGAATTTTAAAGACTTATTTCGTCAATGTTTCGCCAAGAACCTTAATCAGAGAATGACACCATTTTGCACCCAATAAGTATGACAAATATCAGTATGCTGCATATGTACCGGTATTTTAAAATAAATTCCTGAATTCGTAGTAACGTGAGTACGAATAAAGCTGTTGATGAACTGGAGCTGTCACTTCTTCAAGCTACTGAAGGGTCAAAGAAGAAAGAATCCGATATTTCTACCACTAGTCTCAGCAAGGTGAGTTAATGTACTAAAATTGGCGTGTTTGTAATTTTACATGGATTGTAATCTTAGTTGTAGAAATGAAGAATTGTCGGTTGTTTTATAGTCCTTTCGATGCTCGATCGTCAATCTTCATGGTATCTTCCCGATCCAGGTGTACCAGCTGACTGGATTCTCTGATCCAATCTACGCTGAAGCTTACATCAACGTTAACCAATACGACATAGTTCTGGATGTTTTGGTTGTAAATCAGACCCCTGACACCCTCCAAAATCTAACTCTGGAGCTGGCAACACACGGTGATCTCAAGTTGGTGGACAAACCAGCGCCTGTAACGCTGGCTGGCAACGACTACTGTAACACCAAAGCGCAGGTAGGCCTTTGGTTCGCAATTTATTCTTCACATCACATCTGTAATATTGAAACTTTCTCGATCTGCACTAAAAATGTCTACAAAGACTGTCACACTTCAAAATGTTATGTTGCGCAACGCGCGGTACCAATTTTCGTGTGTATTTTATACGTGTACTTTTTGCGCGCGGCCGGGCCGCGCGCGCAGTCCACGTACGTGCGCCCATTGAATTTTGTCGATTTTAAGTCCATCCAAATCCAGCCTAGCTAGCAGAACAAATTGGCAGTCGAATTGCGTTAGTTAATTGATGTGTTTTTCCATCGTAGGTCAAAGTTGCGTCAACGGAATCCGGGTTCATTTTCGGGAACATAGTGTACGATGTTTCGGGGGTGAGCGGAGATAAGAGTTGTGTGGTACTGAACGACATTCACATCGATATCATGGACTACATCGTCCCTGCGTCCTGCACTGATGCCGGTAAGTTGAGTTTAGTTTTAGTGATAGATTTAGTTAGTTGAAGACAATGCTGCATAATTGTAAATGCTTTTTAACTGTTCAGTAGACATGAAAATATCCAGGTTTGCAGGTTCAAGGACCCTAAAATATGAATGAAGCATGTAGCATAACATATTTACGCTCGGGGTACAGTATCACAATTTGAATTTCCTTCGGCCCCGGGCCATTACTAAACCTACGATTGAAATCATATGAATAAAACATTATAAGCTAAGTTTCTGTTCTGCTGCTATAACTTACTATCGGTGCAACAGATCTGTTACATTTACTAAAAGGCAGTGCCTGTTTAACATAAGCTCTGAACGTCCTATTAAAATAACAATACGATAGGGGAGACAAGGTGATATCCACTGGTATCATGTAGTTTGCTGCCCTATAGAAGTAGAAATGCTTGTGCTCGACAATGATCGCATACAGAGTAACAGGTAACCACGATATCATGAGGAGAAATGAGAGGGTCAGGATCAGGATGATTGTCCTGTTGTTGGGGCCAGTGCTTGATCGTTCACGAGTGGAATCATGCACGATAGGACGAGTTGCTGATTTGATGACAACGTAAAGCAGTCCCAAGTTCCTCGTGATAATGAGGGAGAGGGGGATGAAGGAGAAGATCATGAAGTTGACGGCGTCCACCCTGTGCCAGAATACCTGTCCGTCCCGTGGGGGTAGGAAACACCTGGGGGGTTGAGGAGTTAGGAAAGAGGGATTGGACATTTCTATTTGAATGGTATTTGCATAAAACAATCATCACAATACTTAAAATCTGTAGGGTGTAAACAGACCTGTTTATTGAGATGTCAAAGTAAGCCCCCCGTTTCAGGACATAATACTCCAATGTAGGTACCAATGACACGCCCCAAATGATCAGTGTCACCGCCAGACCAGAGTGAGCGGTAAGCTTCCAATTCAACGACCTAAGTGGGAACTGACACCTCAACCACTTGTTGATAGACAGCGACATGAGCATCAGCATGTGAACTATAGCGAACCAGTTGACAAAGTTACTCGTTGCCTCGCAGAGCTTGTCTCCGAACAACCAACCGTTGGCAAAGTTTGATATGGCTGCCGGCGTTACACCCACCAGAATGTACAGGATGTCAGATATGGCTATGTTGGTTATCAGCCATTGCGAAGTGGTGTCTATCTTGAATTTGCGGACTGCGATGGCAGTGAGGATGAAGAGACTTCCCAGTCCTCCCACGATAATGGTAGTCACGCTCCAGAGGGCCAGAGAGAACCGCTCAACGGTATTGAGCGGGAGATCAGGGACTGTTGCGTTAGACATATTCTATCTGAGAGGGTTAAGTTAGAAAATGGAAAGCGAGCGATATTTACGAAGACGTACAGGAGTTGGATTATAACACAAGAGAAAACTCTAAAAACTCGAGCAAAAATGCTACCTCTTAATGTTAATGGTACTTTAGGTACGAAACAAGAGTCAAGAACACGATGAACAACATCAATCAATGTGGGGAAGTGTGTGTTAACCATGTGGCTAATTGAATATTCCGCTTAGCTGGATCTTAACGGTGCAGTGAGAGTAGATCGAACATTCAACAACTTCTTTCTGGTTAAAGAATTAGTAAAACATGCAATATTCTAGCTACATTTCGCACAAGGACACAATCCATGTCATTAATCTCAATGAAAAGTATGCCACTTTAAAAAAGAAGAAAAATGAACTGCCTGCTATAGGTGCAAACTGAACATTACTTTTAGACCTACTACCTAGTGTCCAACTTCAAAAACTTTAGACCTAGTACCTACTTACACTTCCAAATCGTTCAGTTTACTGTAAAGAATATCATATCGTATCAGTTATTTCGTTTAAACTTCAACCTCTTGAAATCATAAGAACTGTTTCAAGGCAATGATCTGCGAAGCTAATGGACTTCAAAGACCGGTGTGGAAGGACCACAATGTGGTAGAGGAAAAAGATGGTTTGCGATAAGGGAACTCCACTTTAGAATAATGTCTCTTCTCTTTTGTATACAATTAAACAATAGAGACTTCTTTTGTTTTCTTTTCTAAAACAAGAACAGTGCGCACTGTGCATCTAGATTGTTTGAAACACCTATCACAATCCGTCTGCTGTACCAAGGATTATAAGTGCTCTTACCACGTTTTGAATAAAGCAGCCCCAAGAACATATCGAAGGCTACCAGTCCTGATGTCGGTCTCATATAGATTAGTGTTACAAGTGTACTTATATAACTGACGGCAGTAAGGGTATTAAATGAAATAGATAAAATGATAAATAAATAATAGATAAATAGAATATAGGTTGTACCAGTAATAATAAGGGGCCTCTTTCTTACCATTAAACGCTGACAAAAAGATGTGGCGCCAGCTAGATTACCTTTCTAAATTATGCATAACTAGCAGGCCCGTTGGGCCTGCTAAAACGTAGCTCACTCGGCGGGGCTACGCCCCGCCTCCCTCGCAGAATTCCAAAATTGCAATTCCAGTTATCAAGACAATTTTTCTATTCTTACCGCATTGAAGAATGAAAACAATTAATACATTTACGCCAGCTGCAAATTTTGATATATGAAAAAGTTTATGAAGGAGCAAAATTTACAATAATCCGTTTGTCACTTTCAGTAATGCTGTCCCATGAAGGCCAGTTTTGTCTAATTGCAATTGTACGGCGAAGTTAGTTTAACTGCAATCTGAGAACCGTAAATGCATACTCAACGTTGAATTGCGCATTGATTTACGCCAAGATTCCCAAATTCGCAATAATATATGCCATGCCCAATTTGATCAATTTGATTTTGTCTTGGTTAATCTTAAATTTGTTTCAATAATTGCTCGATTAACATTATTTAGTTAAAACCATTTTAATCATCGATTTAATAAATTGACCGATCATTGCGACTGATTCATAAAGGGAATTCTATCGCCTATAGCCTCCCCGATGCCAGCCATACCCATTCACTATCTTTAGATCTTCAATTTTAAATGTAGAAAACGTAAAATTAACAAAAACCACGACGCAGCAGTTAGCAACGTATCAGAAAGCACTCGCATACAACTGATCATAACCTGCACGTGCAGTTTCCAGTGACCATGACAACGGCACCAATAAGCACGTTCGTTTCTCTTGATAAGTTGATATTTTCTTGGCAAGCTCAAATTTAAACTGTGCGCCCGCACAAACAGACAAAATTCACGTGCCATCTCCAAATTATATTAGAGATGTATTGCATTATTTATGTAAAGTTTATCTTTCTAAAACACCTTCCTTGCCAGCTACCTAATGGTTGCTCCAACCTGATGTACAGGTTTTGCATTGGAGTGTCCGAAAAAGAATGACAATCTGCTACCACAGCGTCAATTATCATTGAAGATTTTATCTCGCTGCCAATATCGTATCCCAAAATTACATGCTTGTTCATGCCATCCGTATTATGCCGCTGATAGTTGCGTATAACGTTACATCAGCCAAGAAAAAGGGGATATTCGGTGACCCAAATTTAAAACTGCCAAAATTTCTAAAGAATTCAACCAACAGAACACCGTTATTTGTTTAGCAATTTCATTTGGAGCTCAGGGAAGGGGATTTTCATGCCTCATCCTGCTGTAAAGTCCATTCCACGGCGAGTTTGACCTGATGAAAAATTGTTTGATAATTACCATGACAACAACACATTGTAAAGATTATTTAAAAATGGCCAATATATCATGGACCAAAAAAATTGAAAGTTCATAATATGCCAACAAAATTCAATTTTAAATGATGATTGGCCCTTTGAGATGATTGTTTTTGGAATCGTACGCTTTAAATGTTTTCCTATATTCTAGTCAAAGACCAATAAAACGAAGCTACGAATAAGATGCAGTCCAGTAAGAGTTACAAATGTATAGGTACAAGATATCCTGATATTAACACCACTGTATCGAAGCTACTTTAAGTTGTTGACTGAAATTTCAACACATAGCTACCTACCACCTGTCAGCATCGAAGTAATTACCCTTCGATCAATGTATCAACTAGCACTGTCAAGCTGTTTTTCGTGCAGGTTCCAGTTAAGTTGTTAAATGTTACTTATGTTAAGAAACAAAATAAATTGCAAACCACTGTTCCAGTGTGGTCAGCAAGGCAGGTGCAGATTCCTAACAGACTATTACCATGAATTATGAATTATCTCGGCACGAATTCATTGTCCCTTCTCCGAATAATGATCAATACCTAATGCCATTCCCATCTTCCATCCTGTACTTATCATGACATCGCTGATAGTGCTAACACCTTAACCAGATTCTGTGTTGATGACGTAGTAATAGACTGGAGACCAAGCTACCAACACCATTGTACTGACTAATATTGAATCGGCTGTATGTGATCTCGGACTCGAGATGTAGCACGTCAGTTTAATGCTAAGGTCATAACACCTTTTAACTACGATCTCAAGTAACATTTTCTAGCTCACTCTTATTCACATGAAAACTGACAGCTCTAGAGATCTGTTAATTTCCCCGACTAACCCTCACAAACACCTCCTCAGAATTCCGTAAGATGTGGGCAGAGTTCAACTAACCCTCACAAACCCTCTCCTCAGAATTCCGGAAGATGTGGGCGGAGTTCGACTAATCCCTCACAAACCCCTCCTCAGAATTCCGTAAGATGTGGGCAGAGTTCGACTAATCCCTCACAAACCCCTCCTCAGAATTCCGTAAGATGTGTGCTGAGTTCGACTAATCCTCACATCTTCCTCCTCAGAATTCCGTAAGATGTGGGCAGAGTTTGACTTATCCTCACATCTTCCTCCTCAGAATTCCGTAAGATGTGGGCAGAGTTCGACTAATCCTCACATCTTCTTCCTCAGAATTCCGTGAGATGTGGGCAGAGTTCGACTACTC
This sequence comes from Beroe forskalii, assembly GCA_011033025.1. NCBI lineage: Eukaryota > Metazoa > Ctenophora > Nuda > Beroida > Beroidae > Beroe > Beroe forskalii. The sequence continues at coordinate 110,774 of WFMF01000258.1, read as the reverse complement.
CTCACAACTTTCTCCTCAGAATTCCGTAAGATGTGGGCAGAGTTCGACTAATCCCTCACAAACCCCCTCCTCAGAATTCCGTAAGATGTGGGCAGAGTTCGACTAACCCTCACTTCTTCCTCCTCAGAATTCCGTGAGATGTGGGCAGAGTTCGACTAATCCTCACAACTTTCTCCTCAGAATTCCGTAAGATGTGGGAAGAGTTCGACTAATCCCTCACATCTCCCTCCTCAGAATTCCGTAAGATGTGTGCTGAGTTTGACTTATCCTCACATCTTCCTCCTCAGAATTCCGTAAGATGTGTGTAGAGTTCGACTAATCCTCACATCTTCTTCCTCAGAATTCCGTAAGATGTGGGCTGAGTTCGAGTGGGAGAACAAGGTGTCGGTTCAGACGAACATCTCGGACATGGCCTCGTACCTGGAGCACATCCTGACCTGTACCAACATGAAGTGTCTGACTCCTAAGCAGGCACTGGAGGGGGACTGTGGCTTCCTGGCCGCGAACATGTACGCTAAGAGCGTGTTCGGGGAGGACGCTCTCGCTAACATAAGGTGAGGAGGGGTGGTATGGCACTGCTCTAGGTGAGGAGGGGTGGTATGGCACTGCTCTAGGTGAGGAGGGGTGGTATGGCACTGCTCTAGGTGAGGAGGGGTGGTATGGCACTGCGCATCTAACATAAGGTGAGGAGGGTCGTATTTTACATCTAACATAAGGTGAGGAGGAGTCGTATGGCACTGTGATTCTCAAAACAAGTGAGGAGGGGTCGGATGGAACAGCTCTCAGGTGAGGAAGGGTATTATTGCTCTTACATAAGGTGAGAACTGAGAAGGGGTCGAATGGAACAGCTCTCAGGTGAGGTGGGTCGTATGGTACTAAGATAAGGTGAGGAGGGGTCGTAAGGAACTGTATATTAGGTTAGGAAGGGTCGAATGCATAGCTGCCGAACTGCCCTCCCTTTTATTTTGGACCTTGTTCGGCAGCTATGGTCGTATGGCACAGCGCATCTTGGGAAGCGCATATACATATTACGAACCTATCAGGCAAAGAAATAACTCAAACTCAAAGTGTAACTATAGCAATATTCTTTAATCTTCTTTTTCAATTAACTTACAATGACTATGGTGTGCTTTTTCCGGCTCAGTGGAACATTGTAGTACACTATTATAGATCGAAACAGTTTAATTAAAACAGGTTACTTCCGTGTGGCAAACAATTGCTTCATTAATATCAACCTAGAAACATTACAATGTGTTGTGCCCCAAATGCCTCTTTGTGTGGGCTATTCGTTCAATACACATCGACGTCGGGTGGAAAAGGGGGTAATTATAAAACACACGCCCCCCTCCCCCCCCCCCCCCCCCCAGGGGAGGCTCCTCCTCCATTAATGAAATCCTATCCTCTATTCTGTGTAAACACACGCCCCTCCCCCCTCTATGTGAAATCCTATCCTCTATTATTTGTAAACACACATCCCTCCCCTCTATGTGAAATCCTATCCTCTATTATTTGTAAACACACATCCCTCCCACAGCATCGAGCAGCTGCCTGACACGGGGGCCCTCTCCGGTCACATCAGGATCCGGGCTAAGAGTCAGGGAATGGCCCTTTCTCTTGGTGACAAGATCACGCTCAGTCAGAAGAAGGAAGGCAAGGAGGCGGCTGCTGCTGCTGTTCCACCTGCTAAAGATAACTAGAATCAGGGTATCTGATGAGTGGGAAGGATGGATGAGAACTGTCATTATATGTAATATGTGTGTGACCGTGGTGTCGCGACCTTTTGAGGTGCGGCGCATTACGCCGCTCGTGCTTACTTTTTGTGACGCGTGATAGTAGTAGGCCGCGCTTTAAAAGGTTGAGACACCAAGTGAATTGTTTCGCCTTGTATTATACAATGGACAACTTGCGTACATGTTTAGTTCTCAGTATACAAATTACTGTGCAGTGTGATGATGGGCAATGGCATAAGGATCTTACTAAGATACGCATATTATCTAATTGTATATTAAATTTAGTTATCTTCGTTCTGAAAATGAAAACATTTAGAAAAAGAAAATAAAAACTGCTTGTTTAACATCTATTGGATTTACCATTTGTTGTTAGAAATAAATTTTGTTAATTTTGCTGTACATAAATTATATTTCGTCTGGTATTGATGATAATATTTGCAAATTTCAAAGTTAAACCACGTCAAGTTAAATAAAAAATGAGTAGCTTTCCAGTTATTAATTGATGGATGGTGTTTAAGATACCATAGTTTTGTCTTTTCAGTTTCTTTTTCAGACGTTGTTTGGCCCTCATCGAGTGCCCTGATAGTGATAAGTGCGAGCCCACACTCGAATAAATTCAAAATGGGTCAGATTCAGAGAATGTGTGGCCCATTATCCGAAGGGGGTCAGACAACGTCTGAGAAGTTTTGTCAGGATCCGAAGAATGCGTTTCTTTCCCATCAATTACTCTGGTTCCTTCCGCACCCTGGGAGAATTCCTTGCATGTATAGTGATATCGGTGTCCGTTGTTTTAAATTGAAAATGTATTATGTAATGGAATATTAATTTCAGCAACTATCAATCAATTTTTGAATATTCGGTATCTTTATTCTGTCATGCTAACCCATATTTGTGCAGACCGCTCGATTGAAAATTGCTAAACTCGTATATGATATACGCGGCGCTTCCCTGCCGCGCAACGCAGACAGGGATATACTAAATCCCTGTCTGCGTTGCGCGGCAGGGAAGCGCCGCGCGCGTACACACCTATGCGGGCTTAAAACACACCTATGCGGGTGTTTTTAAAGCCTTTTTCAATCTTCCTAACACCTAAAACCTTTTTTTAAAGCCCGCATAGGTGTTTAAAAATTTTAAACACCTATGCGGGCTTTAAAAAAAGGTTTTAAAGTCAGCGGCAATAGAAAATACACCCGGAAAAAAATTCGCGCGTCCTCCATAGCAAAAGAGACGAAGAACTAATTTTTTGGCGCGGCTCAGCGCGGCCCATCGAATTATTGCGTGATTTTTTGCAGGCAGCGCGCGCATTTTCAAAATCTACTACGCCGCGCACATATTCAACTTTTGAAGGTTCAAGTTACTCCGCAAGAAATCAACACCTGGTGACTTGCCCAGACACGCCATAATTGCATTTCACTGTTACACATTTGTTTGTGTGCTGGCTAATGTTCTCAACCCTCCAGGTCGATTGCTCGTTGTTATCGAATGTTTGTCTTGTGACATAATGTAATTTGCTGTAATATATATGGATGAACAGACTTCAGCAATTCTGTACTGTAGTTTGTAGATAAAAATAACGTTTCAGTCATGATCGGTTGCGATTTAACTTTCCTCTCCGATGATTGATTTTTGTTGAATGACCTTTCTGCTCTGCATTTCTTTTCGGCAGCATCCAGGTTCCTGCTTTTCTGGAAGCCTTAACCAACGGTTTATTAGACCGCACATTATACTATTATATTTTGCTCTATAAGTTAGGTAGCAAGTTTGTGTTGGGTGCCATCATGTGACAAGTAGGAGGCTGCATTACCTTTGATACCTCGATCTTCCTTTGCACTTGCTGAGCTGATTTTCTCTGACTCAAATGAACAAGACTGCTTTTGTTGTTGTTAAACTCAACATAATCCACGTGTGCCAAGAAAAATACCTTGAAACTTTGCGAGGCAGTTTTACTTAAACCTTGAATTGTTTTGAGTGAAGCGGTCCCAAGAACATATTGAAGGCTACCAGTCCTGATGTCGGTCTCATACAGATTACTGTTACAAGTGTACGTTATGTAACTGACGGCAGTAAGGGTATTATATAAATGAAATAAATGGAAATAATAAATAAGTAATAGATGAATAAAAATATAGGTTGTAGCAGTAGTAATTAGGGGCCTCTTTCTTATACCCTTAACGCTGACAAAAAGATGTGGCGCCAGCTAGATAACCTTCCTAAATTTTGCATAATGTTTGGCATTATTTACATAAAGTTTATCTTTCTTCAACACCTTCCTTGCTGCTGTTCATTAGATGTTCCGTAGTCCTTTTTCTGTGCTCTCAAGAGGAGGAAGTTTTGAGGAAGACATAGGAGGGTTTCGTGGCATGATAAGGGAACAAATTTGGTGGTATTTTTATAGCGCTCAAAGTGTCTTCGAAACGAGTCAACTAAAAAGTTAAAGAATAACATAAAGTAAGCAGAATAACATATTTCAACGACATTTGACTGACGAGCAGTGAGCATATCAATAAACTACCAGCTACCTTATGGTTGCTCCAACCAGAGGTACAGGTTTTGCATAGCAGTCTACGAAAAAGAATGACAATGATCTGCTACCACAGCGTCAATTGTTATTCAAAATTTAATCTCGCTGCCGATATCGTATCTTTTTTATCCCAAAATGACATGCTTTTTTATGCTATCCGTATTATGCCGCTGATAGTTGCGTATAACGCTACATCAGACAAGATAAAGGGGCTACTCGGCCAGCAAGGTACTCCAATTTTTAAGCGGCCAAAATTTCTAAAGATTTGAATTTACAGATCACCGTTCTTTGTTCTAGCAATTGAATACGGAGCTCAGGGGAGAGGATTTTCATGTCTAATCGTGCTGTTAAATCCATTCCGCGGCGAGTTTGACCTGATGAAAAGTGCTCGACAGTTACCATGACAATGAAAATTATAAAGATAAAAATGGCCAATTTATCACGGACCAAAAAAGGTTCCAAGTTCATAATATGCCAACAAAATTCAATTTTAAATTATGATTGGCCCTGTGAGATGATTGTTTTTGGAATCGTACGCTTTAAATGTTTTCCTATACTGTAGTCAAAGACCAATAAAACGAAGCTACGAATAAGATGCAGTCCAGTAAGAGTTATAAATGTATAGGAACAAGATATCTTGAAATATTGACACCACTGTATCGAAGCTACTGAAAGTTGTTGACTAAAATTTCAACACATGGCTACCTACCACCTGTCATCATCGAAGTAATTACCCTTCGATCAATGTATCAACTAGCACTGTCAGGCTGTTTTTGCAGGTTCCAGTTAAGTTGTTAAATGTTACTAATGTTAAGAAACAAAATTAATTGCAAACCACTGTTCCAGTGTGGTCAACAAGATAGGTGCGGATTCCTAACAGACTATTACCATGAATTATGAATTATCTTAGTGCTAAGTCATTGTCACTAGGTCATTGTCAGGACCATTCCCATCTTCTATCCTGTACTAATCATGACATCGCTGGTAGTGCTAACACCTTAACCAGATTCTGTGTTAATGACGTAGTAATAGACTTGAGACCAAGCTACCAACACCATGGTCGTGACTTATATTTAATCGGCTGTATGTAGCCTCAGACTCGAGATGTAGAACGTCAGTTTAATGCTAAGGTCATAACACCTTTAAACTACAATCTCAAGTAACATTTTCTAGCTCACTCTTATTCACATGAAAACTGACAGCTCTAGAGATCTGTTAAATTCCCCGACTAATCCCTCACATCTTCCTCCTAAGAATTCCGTAAGATGTGGGCAGAGTTCGACTAATCCTCACATCTTCCTCCTCAGAATTCCGTAAGATGTGGGCAGAGTTCGAGTGGGAGAACAAGGTGTCGGTTCAGACGAACATCTCGGACATGGCCTCGTACCTGGAGCACATCCTGACATGCACCAACATGAAGTGTCTGACTCCCAAGCAGGCACTGGAGGGGGACTGTGGCTTCCTGGCAGCGAACATGTACGCTAAGAGCGTGTTTGGGGAGGACGCTCTCGCTAACATCAGGTGAGGAGGGGTGGTATGGCACTAACATAAGGTGAGGAGGGTCGTATGGAACTGACATCAGGTGAGGGGAGGACGCTCTCGCTAACATCAGGTGAGGAGGGGTGGTATGGCACTGCGCATCTAACATAAGGTGAGGAGGGTCGTATTTTACATCTAAAATAAGGTGAGGAGGGGTCGTATGGCACTGTGATTCTCAAAACAAGTGAGGGGTCGAATGGAACAGCTATCAGGTGAAGTGGGTCGTATGGCACTAAGATAAGATGAGGAGGGGTCGTAAGGAACTGCTTTAAGGTTAGGAAGGGTCGAATGCATAGCTGCCGAACTGCCCTCCCTTTTATTTTGGACCTTGTTCTGCAGCTATGGTCGTATGGCACAGCGCATCTTGGGAAGCGCATATACATATTACGAACCTATCAGGCAACGAGCTAACACGAACTCAAAGTGTTACTATAGCAATATTCTTTATTCTTCTTTTTCAATTAACTTATAATGACTATGGTGTGCTTTTTCCGGCTCAGTAGAACATTGTAGCGCACTATTATAGATCGAAACAGTTTAATTAAAACAGTTTACTTCCGTGTGGCAAACAATTGCTTCATTAATATCAACCTAGAAACATTACAATGTGTTGTGCCCCAAATGCCTCTTTGTGTGGGCTATTCGTTCAATACACATCGACGTCGGGTGGAAAAGGGGGTAATTATAAAACACGCCCCCCAAGAAGAGGCTCCCCCTCTATTAATGAAATCCTATCCTCTATTCTGTGTAAACACACGCCCCTCCCCCCTCTATATGTGAAATCCTATCCTCTATTCTGTGTAAACACACGCCCCTCCCCCCTCTATATGTGAAGTTTTATCCTCTATTCTGTGTAAACACACGCCCCTCCCCCCTCTATATGTGAAATCCTATCCTCTATTCTGTGTAAACACACGCCCTTCCCCCCTCTATATGTGAAATCCTATCCTCTATTCTGTGTCAACACACGCCCCTCCCCCCTCTATATGTGAAATCCTATCCTCTATTCTGTGTAAACACACGCCCCTCCCCCCTCTATATGTGAAATCCTATCCTCTATTCTGTGTAAACACACGCCCCTCCCCCCTCTATATGTGAAATCCTATCCTCTATTCTGTGTAAACACCCATCCCTCCCACAGCATCGAGCAGCTGCCTGACACGGGGGCCCTCTCCGGCCACATCAGGATCCGAGCTAAGAGTCAGGGAATGGCCCTTTCTCTGGGCGACAAGATCACGCTCAGCCAGAAGAAGGAAGGCAAGGAGGCTGCTGCTGCTGCTGCTCCACCTGCTAAAGATAACTAGACTCAGGATATCTGCTGTGTGGGAAGGGTGGATGAGAACTGTCATTATATGTAATGTGTGACCGTGGTGGCTCGACCTTTTGAGGTGCGGCGTATTACGCCTCGCGTACGTACTTTTTGTGGCGCGTGATAGTAGTACGCCGCACCTCAAAACGTTGAGACAGCATGTGGATTGTTTCGCCTTGTATTATACAATTGACAACTTGCGTACATGTTTAGTTCTCAGTATACAAATTACTGTGCAGTGTGATGATGGGCAATGGCATAAGGATCTTACTAAGATACGCATATTATCTAATTGTATTAATTAAATTTAGTTATCTTTGTTCTGAAAATGAAAACATTTAAAAAATAAATAAAAACTGCTTGTTTAACATCTATTGGATTTACCATTTGTTGTTAGAAATAAATTTTGTTAATTTTGCTGTACATGAATTATATTTCGTCTGGTATTGATGATAATATTTGCAAATTTCAAAGTTAAACCACGTCAAGTTAAATATAAAATGAGTAGCAATCCATATAATGTAGTTTTGTCTTTTCAGTTTCACTTTCAGACGTTGTTTGGCCCTCATCGAGTTACCTGATAGTGATAAGTGCGAGCCCACACTCAAAATGGGTCTGGCCCATTATCCGAAGGGGGTCAGACAACGTCTGAGAAGTTTTGTCAGGATCCGAAGAATGCGTTTCTTTCCCATCAATTACGCTGGTTCCTTCCGCACCCTGGGAGAATTCCTTGCATGTATTAGTGATATCGGTGTCTGTTGTTCTAAGGCGACTGCATAGACTTAGGTTGATCGAAAATCAGGTTTAATGTAAAAACACACAAAAATGTTGCTTTGAATATTTTTGTCTTCGTAATTCTTTATGCATCAGTTAGAAAACTAAATTCCTCAGAAACAAATGGAGCTGGATCTTTGATTTTGACCTCCAAAAATTTTTAAGCCCATTTTACGCATATTTTGCATAATTTTTGGCCCAAATGGGCTAAAAAAAGTTTTGGGGGCCTAAACCAAACATCTGGCTCCATTTGTTTCTGAAGAATTTCATTTTATAACTGATGCAAAACAATTGATGACGAAATATTATTTGTATCGACATTTGTGTGCGTTTTTACATTAAACCTGATTTTCGATCAACCTAAGTCTATGCAGTCGCCTAAATTAAAATGTATTTAGAATATCAATTTCAGCAATTATCCATCAATTTTTGAATTTCGGTATCTTTATTCTGTCATGAGCTAAGGTTGCTAAACTTATATCCCTGTTCGCGTTTGTCTGACGTCGTGAGACCTTGCACTTGTCTAACGTCGTGAGACCTTGCACTTGTCTAACGTCGTGAAACCTTGCACTTGTCTAACGTCGTGAGACCTTGCACTTGTCTGACGTCGTGAGACCTTGCACTTGTCTGACGTCGTGAGACCTTGCTCTTGTCTGACCATGACGCCGTGAGACCTTGTCTGCGACGTCTTCAGACCCATTATTTCAACGCTTCCTAAGTCCGCATAGGTGTGTGTACGCGCTGCGTGACGATAACAGGGCCATGGGTATACTTGCTAAACACGTATACCATATGCCCCTGTTATCGTCGCGCGGCGCGCTTCCTATGTTCCAGCAGAAGGGAAGCGCGCGCGTACACACACCTATGCGGGCTTAGGAATGGGTATACGTGTTTAGCAATTTCAACACCTGACAAGTCCGCGCGCGTTGCGCGGCGCGCTTCACGCCTATCATATTGGCGAAGTTTGAGGAGTGAAACGACGGCGCGCGAAAGAGGGCTCTGGTTAAACTTAAAGTAACTGTAATTAACCTGGTGTTGCAAATGCGTTCACATGAAACACTTATATAGATAAGACATTGGATTGACTCAAATAAGATTTAAAAGTTAAAACTTGAAATCATATTGCATATTGAGCTGCCATGGTGCCACTTAAACTTTTGGCTCTTTCCATTGCTGCACCCAAAGCCCCCACTATCCTTATCTATTTTATACTAAAATAAATAGATATCTGCATAGCACACAGCATGCAGTCATGCACCTGCCTCTTTTTGTAGGCAAAAGAACATAATTTAAAAGATACCAATATAAAGATACCGAATATGAAAGTTCTCAACCCATGCTTGACTTGTTAGAAATCCGCTCAAATTTGCTGGGTGCTTTTATTTTGAAGGTTTTACATCTATTCCAACAACCGTACCGCCAATGACAGGAATTGATGGATTCAAGTATAATCAAGCCAGTGACTGTTAAGGAAGTGTAATCCATACTTTATTTGCCCAAGACTTTGCTGCAATGGGCAACTCCTCCTGCACAGTTTCCTGTATGCTTGGCTGAGTGAACTGTGTGGCTGCTTAGGTGAGAATTCTCACCTTCACCACGATTGGCACGGCCAGGAATTGAACCACCAACCTCTGGATTGAAAGTATGATGCCTTTAACACTGCTACCTGGCCTCCATGGTGCTGAGAGGAAATTATGAAATTTGATGTGGTGAACCTCTGAGATGTTTTTTGTCCACGAAATCAGAAATTGCATGAGCAAAAACATGCAGTTTTGTGATTTCAAACTCAGGATATATTTGCAAAAAATATTTTCACAAGGTTTGTCGAAAATTGTCAAACTAGGCTTATGCCTTGTGCGATAGTTTTCAATAACACACCCATTTATCACTCATTATTAAATTATTCATTAGGGTGACAAAAAGGACCTTGTTATACCATGAGAGTGACCAAGCAGATTTATCAATCACTGGATGAATTTGATCAATAGTCATTAGCATTTCCATTTGTCATGATTTCAAGAAATGAGAATCATTGTGAACTTTACAGATTGCAACATGTCATACACATTACATGTTGTACTGTCATTTACATAACCCGTTGTACTGTCTTTTGTTTGAAGTGATTGCTCATTGATGCAGTGAAACACAATTCTCAAAAATGATATCAAACCCACACACTATGTATACCACTAATTGACTGACAGTTTCCAAACTAAATATTTCTTCTTCAGGATCTCCATATAGTGTAACACAACATTCTCATATTTGATTGTAATTAGTAGTGTTCTTAAGTTTATTATTATTATTAAATCAAGATTATTATCTTTGGGATACAAATACAGTCATCTTTGTACAGTCAAGCCACAAAACTTTCCAACAGCTCTTTCCTTAGTCTTTGACAGGATCCAAGTGAGATACCTTCATCAGAGATCTAGGTAGATCCAAACAAATCTTAATGAGACACCAAAATGATATGGTGTAATGAAAGCTTAAATCAAGATAATATATAATTATTTATTGATGCTTGGAGCACAAACAAAGACCAAAGAGCAAGTTTCAGTTTCATTCAGGCAGGTGGTCACTGCACTTGACGGTGCTATACCCTGGTACCAGGGGGTGACTGCTGGGGGGCCTACCTCATAAAAAGCTCTCGCAATTTAAACACCCCGAAAGCTGAGGTAGGTATTGGACTGAAGATGCCTGCACACCACTCATCTTGGTGTGACTCACTTGGATCCTGCTGCTCTCAACATTGGATTACCGAAAGGGATCATGTTGGTGTTCAAGTACGGAGTTGGAGAAAAGTCTTGCAGATTGATGTCTTGAAGAAAGATTTCTTTTTAATTCAAAAATAATATATAACAATTTGATTGATTGATTGATTGATTGATTGAAAAAATTACACATTGTTAAGTTTAAAAATTGTACTGTCATATCAATATCATGCATATAAAAATGGCAGTCATGTGTAAATTTCAGAAGGTATTCAGAAGGCATTTCCACACTGTGAGTTCTTTTTTTGGGCAGATACTTAGCATGAACAGGAAGTTTTGGGCCTTCTGCTTTAAACTGCTGAGCTAGCTGATGTGAAAGAATCTCCAAAACAAGGTTGTCTCCAAACAGTTCCAATACAAAATCTAGCTGTTGGTAGGACAACATATCTTCTCCCTTATTAAATAAATAATCTCTCACAAAATCATTCTTCCATCCCAACCACCTGATCTTCACTATCAACAGTTCCAATAAGTTCCTTTTTTTCAGCTTCTCCATAACATACCCTGCTTCTTCTATAAGATAGCTCAGGTCCCCATAGCCCTTTATCACAATCTCTTTGAAATACTCTACACATTTATCCTCCAACCACTCCACTTTAAACACATATGCCATCTTGTTTATGTCCCGAAACAAGGGCTGACAAAGTCCTTCTGCAGTCCCTGAGTAGGCTGAATCAACAAACACCTTCACTGCAGCCTCACTAAACTCCATCATATCCACACTTGTCATGTGTAGGGGTCCTGTTATGTGGGAAATAACTGGGCTGTTAAAAGACAGGATGACTGAGTTTGCCTTCACTACCCCTTCCTCACTTGTCTTTAGAACAATGTTATTATGGGTAGGTGAGTCCAACAGTTCCTTTCCAAAGTTCATTGGTACTGTAACACAAGGAACAGCCATGACAGATTTCTTTAAACTGCAAAATATATAGTGATAAGTAAAGTAGATTCAACTTTGAATTTAAGATGGAAAGAGTGTTAGCTGTGATGTATTTTATTAGTAGTTGAGTCACCTAAAGTTGAAATCTAAAGTAAAAAGTGAGGGCCCACACAACAAAGATATGTGTGTCTTTAAAAACTTTTTTCAAGGTACCTCGGAGATCCTGAAGGTACCTCGGAGATCCTGAAGATGATTCATAGCTTTTCATAAAGTCAATCTTAAAGTTATGTTTCGAAACTGTCAGTTGATATTGTGGAGTAGTTATTTGGCTTGAATCATAATTGTTACTTTCAATGAAAGACAGCAGTTTTATTAAATATACCTACAATTGCTATAGAAAATCTAAACTTAACAAATGTTAAAAAATCCTCTCACATCTCTATTCTCAATTGATAGCCTTGTACTGCAATATCAGAAAATTCCTTTCAATAATAAAAGTTTAAAATGATAGGTTATAAAAACAAAACACATATATCTCAATCAACAATTAAACATAAACATAATTGTTGAAAAATAGAAAGATCTGAAATAATACTTATAAGAGACTTTCAGACAAGTCAGAAAAACATATAAGTGCCAAATCATCCAAAAAGTTAAACAGTAATTTTTTATTTACTCAATAAATTTACAAAGCAAAAACACACATAAAAAAGAATGGGTATCGTCATTTCAAGTAATCATGGCATTGAAAGCTCATTTTCGTTATAATTAATGCCAGAGACTTCATGGCAATTAAAACTGACATATGATGATCAAGACTAGAAAAGCCCGTTGGGCCTGCTAGATAATACAGGACCAAATAATAAGCTCTCAAAAAGTTTATAAAGGAGCAAATTTGCCATTATTCTTTGGTTACTTTTAGCAATGCTGGACCGGGCAAGTTTTGATTATTATAACTTGCTATTGTATGAATGTATGATCTTAAAATAAAAACCGAGTATCGTATTCAAACTGACCGTTGAATTAAAGCATTGATTTACGTCAAGAGCTGCCTTCCAAAATCGCAATGTGCTATGCCCAAATTAGATTCAATTTGATTTTGCTTCTGTTCAATCTTAAATTGATCTAAATTCACATTTTTCCGTTACCATCAACTCAGCATTAATTTAAATCGACCGACGTCTGCCAAAGATTTATGAAGAGATGCTATTGGAAGTAGCCTCCACGATGCCAGTCATACCCGTCCTCTTTCTTCGGATCTTGAATTTGAAAAATTATATAAACTATTGAAAAAATGTATATTGTAATTGTGCTGTAAAATGATATTCAAATTCAAATTCAAAATGAAACACAGCAAACAGGTCGTTCTTTCAAACGCTACAATGCAGCAGTCAACAACGTATCAGAAAGCACTCGCATAGAAATGATCATAATCTGCACGTGGAGAATATCTGTATCCATAGCAACGGCGCGACTTAACCCAGCTTAGCCTTCGTTTCTCTTGATAATTCCTTGGCAAGCTCAAATTTAATTCGGTGCGGAAGCACAAACATTATTCACGTGCTCTTACGAAATTATTATTAAGATACTGTTTATCTTATAATATATGAAACTTTAACGGTATGAAGATGACATTTAAAAATGTAGGTTTGGGCATATTGAACATTAATATACTTCTTCAGTACTTCATGTCGAGTCTAATCATGGAGGAGAAAAAGCTAAAAGGCCAGCTGAAAATTTAGCTCTATATCATTCAACCCTTCAATAATATGATCTTATGATGTAACAGTTATCATTCCTGAACTATGTTGAAGAAGTGTTGTAGAGAACATGAAACCTGCCACGCCTAAAATCTAATCGATTTTCAAAACGATTTCGAGGTTCTACATGATCTTCTAGATTTAATAAGTGTAACCAGCTAAGAGGAAAAAGGTCATCTTGGAATCGACAATAAACATGCATCCTTTCAGCTCGTATTTCCGGATGGAAGTGGACAGATTCATTCTGATAATCTTTGTGAGTTGAACAAAGTGTTAATTTTCTTATAGCCCCATCACCTGGAACAGTTTTAAGTATAAATCCACATTCTCCTGGTCTGTTACAAGTCTGAATATCTGGGTGTTTGTAATGAAACTTTAGTTTATTCTTTTTAGAGAGAAAAGTTAGAGGTTTAGAACGCATCTCGACACATTTGACATCAACATATGGACACTCTTCTGCAGCATTTGAACAAAACTGTGATAAAGTAAGGTACTTATTATCTCTATTTGAATCACATCCATATACATACTTGATTTTTTCTAAGGGAGGTGGAAGTTTAGGCCAAAAGCATTGTTTGGTTGCAGCAGTCAAAGATCTCACCACTTTATCCTCATAAAATTTATTAGAGGAGTAACTCTTGTAATCATTGTAATACACCCATGTACGTATTGCTTCTACTGCCATCAAAATGTTTTTAGACTCCTTTGAATTACTTACCCAATTGAGAAGCTCTTCTTCAGACATGTAGAAATCAAGGTCAAGATACATGTTAGGAATATCATTACATCTTAAACCAAAATAAGATGGACTTGTACTAATTTGTACTGGTAATTGCTCATTGGTGGTCTGTTTATTCATAAGGGCTCTTCTGTGAATTTTGTGAGTCCACTCAAGGTTTTCTTTAGGGAGTTTGTCCAACAATTTGAACAATTCTTCAAATGCTTGTAAGTTGGTGTTCCTACAAAAGTACAAGTCAGCATTCTCCAGCAAATATTTAGTGTAGACAGGAAGTTCAGGTCCCATGATTTGAAACTGTTTTACAAGTTGGTGAGTCAGTGTCTCAACAACATAGCTAACTTCATCTCCTACTAATTCCAACACGACATCTAGCTGCAGGTTTGAAAACCTCTCACCTCTCTTTAAATATTCTTTCACAAAAGCTTCCTTCCATCCCATTGCCTCAATCTTTTTAATCACTGAGTCTAGGAAGTCTCTTCTTTTGAGCCGTGTGAAAACATACCCTGCTTCCTCTACTATGTAGCACAGGTCAGAGTAGTTATTCCTCATCACTGAGTTCACTATTTCTTTGAAAAACTCTACACATTTCTCCTCCAACCACCCCACTTTAAACACACATGCCATCTTGTTTATGTCCCGAAACAAGGGCTGACAAAGTCCTTCAGCAGTCCCTGAGTAGGCTGAATCAACAAACACCTTCACTGCTGCCTCACTAAACTCCATCATATCCACACTTGTCATGTGTAGGGGTCCTGTTATGTGGGAAATAACTGGGCTGTTAAAGGACAGGATGACTGAGTTTGCCTTCACTACCCCTTCCTCACTTGTCTTTAGAACAATGTTATTATGGGTAGGTGAGTCCAACAGTTCCTTTCCAAAGTTCATTGGTACCGTAACACAAGGAACAGCCATGTCAGATTGTGTGCTCCTGGGAAATGAAGTAGGTACAGATTCAAGAATGGTGCTCAAATGCTCAGTATATATCAGATACAGTAATGTTTACACTTTAGATTAAAGATAGAACTAGATTAATTTCATGGGTCATGTCCAGCTCAGGCAAGTTTCCTCAAATCTTGGCATCTGAAATAAGGACATGAAGATCCCCCAAACTTCCAAGTGCTGCAACTGGTGATACAGGGCTTCTCAGGTTGCTAAACACGTATAATGTATATCCCTATTTGGCTCGCGTACACACTCCTATGCAGGCTTAGGAACTTCTCAGGGCTCACTTATTGGCTGGTAAAGTTTGGCCTTGTGTCATTCAAGATTCATGAGTTGCTTTAAGCAGATCCAGTGGTCAACCGGGGCCCCGGTCCCAGCCCTGGCCAAAATAACTGCCCCAGCCAAAATTGAGGAAGAGACCGGGGCCCCGGCCCCGGCCAAATTTTTAACCCTGGCTCGGCCTAAAATCGTGATTTGACCAGGGAATTGGCCAGGGATTTAACATGTACGTTTTCAGATGAAAATTTGTGAATTCCATAATAATTTGAACCAAATTTCACATGAAACGGGACGATATATTTTTCTATCCAATGATATTGGTAATGCTTAGGACAAGACGCGTTCTCACATACATTTTAATAACTTGAAATTTTTTGATAAACTAGAAAAGCCCGTTGGGCCTGCTAGGTAATATAGAACCAAATAATAAGCGCAGAGAAAGTTTATGAAGGAGCAAAATTTAACATTATTCGTGGGTTACTTTAAGTAATGCTGAACCGGGCAAGTTTTGATTATTATAATTTGTTGTTGTGTGATGAAGTTGAATCTAAAAATGGAAACGAGTATCGTACTCATACTGAACGTTGAATTAAGCATTGATTCACGCCAAAGAGCAGTCTTCTAAATTCGCAATGTGCTATGCCCAAATTCGATCCAATTTGATTTTCCTTTTGGTCAATCTTAAATTGCTCTAAATTCGCATTTTCCGTTATCATCAACTCAGCATTGATTCAAATCGACCGACGTCTGCCACAGATTTACGAAGAGATGCTATAGGAAATACGATGCCAGCCAAACCCGTCATCTATCTTCAGATCTTGAATTACAAATGAAAAACAGTAAACACGCCGTTCTTTCAAACACAACAATGCAGCAGTCAACAACGTATCAGAAAGCACTCGCATAGAACTGATCATAATCTGCACGTGCACTAAAATTGGTTTCCATAGCAACGGCACCTCATTTCTCCCGTTTGCGTTTGTTTCTCTTGATATTTTCTTGGCAAGCTCAAATTTAATTGTGTACGGAAGCACAGACATACATTATTCACATGCTCTCACGAAATTATATATAAGATTGTATTGAGCTGATGTTGCTTTCAATCGACCTCTAACCACCACCCCAGACCGCATCTATCATCGAAGTTTGACTTTTGTTATTTTTGCTTTGATGCGATATGTAAACACGTTGAAAATAGACAAAAATAATGTTTTTGAAAAGGCTTAATACTATTGCGGCATCTATTTTATCAGCCTTATTGAACGTTTGGTTTCTGGAGGTTGTCGCCCCCATGGTATTTGACACATTTAGGTTCCACAACACTCTTGATCTTTCTTCAGGACCAGACATGTTGTTCTATTTGCACAGGTCATCTGGCTTCTGGGAGCTGCAGCCCCCAGACCCCTGCATGTCATTGAATATCAGTGACACTTTTGATTTTGCTTGGGTCAAATTCATTTGAAAAATACGAGAATCGAGCTGAAATACTAAAAAGGTGATTATAATAAAACTTGAATAAACCCCTCCCAAGCTTGTTTTAGCGATGGTGTAAGTTTTGGTTATACGGTCTCCACTGAATAACAGTGCAAAAAAGCTAAAAATGAAATTTGTTTTTATCAATGAATCCGGTCAAGGGTTGTCAGACCCAAGTGGGAAGAAATACTGTTGTTTTCCATAGAAAAGCCAGTCCTAGCTGTTTCCTGTCAGGGTATAATCTGGTTCCATGATCTCAGCTGTGACTGTATACTCGTATACCTAAGATAATGAACTCGGCACACCTCAAGTCCATTATCCAACTTACATAGTCTCGGCTATCCCCTCGACCATGTCAGTTGGGCTATACAGTCACCACTTTGACATGTAACCGCTTATTATTCTATTTGCTCAGGTTGTCTGGCTTCTGGGGGCCGCCACCCCCAGACCCCTGCATATCATTGAATTTTTAAGTGATGGTCTTTAAATTGCTTCGACAAGATTCGTTTGAAAAATTCGAGAAATTGAGTTGAAATACTGAAGAGGTGATTATTCTAAATTGCTTGGGTCATCTGGTATCTGGGGGCTGCCGCCCCCAGACCCCTGAATATCATCAAATTCCAGGGATAGTCTTGATTTAGCTTTGGCCAGATTTGTTGAAAAATTCGAGAAATTGAGTTGAAATACTGAAAAGGCGATTATTCTAAATTGCTCAGGTCATCTGGTATCTGGGGGCTGCCGCCCCCAGACCCCTGAATATCATCAAATTCCAGGGATAGTCTTGATTTAGCTATGGCCAGATTTGTTGAAAAATATGAGAAATTGAGTTGAAATATTAGAGGCAATTATTCTATTTGCTAAGGTTGTCTGGCTTCTAGGGGATGCCGCCTCCATACCCCTACATATCATTTAATTTCAGTGATTTTGCTTAAATGTTTAACTTTACGGAATAACTAACCTGTCAGTTTTTTCATGTGCATATTTTGTATTCCATTTCTTGTCTAAAAAGTACTCCGGCCCCAATTTTCTTTATCTATCATTGGTCAGCAATCCCTGGCCCCAGCCCCGGCCCTGGCTAAATTGATGGTTCCCCAACCCCTGTCAAATTTCTCAAGTCTTCCCCGGCCCCGGCCTGAATTGCCTTCCCCGGCCCCGGCTAAGATCCCACCCCCGGTCGACCACTGAGCAGATCCCTGATTTTATGAGGAGGTGGCAATGCTCCTAGCTCATTTGATACCCTGGTTAGGAGAAACTCATGAGATGAATTGTACCACAAGAGTCACATGGTCAAGGGATAAAGTATCTTATATATAATTTCGTAAGAGCACGTGAATTATGTCTGTCTGTGCGGGCGCACAGTTTAAATTTGAGCTTGCCAAGAAAATATCAAGAGAAAGGAAGGCTAAGCTGGGCTAAGTCGCATCGTTGCTATGGATACACGTATTCTGCACGTGCAGATTATGATCAGTTCTATGCGAGTGCTTCCTGATACGTTGTTGACTGCTGCATTTTAACGTTTGAAAGAACGACGTGTTTATTGTTTTTCTTTTGAAATTCAAGATCTGGAAATAGAGGACGACCTTATGGCTGGCATCGTGGAGACTGTTTCTGATAGCATCTCTTCATAAATCTGAGACAGACGTCGGTCGATTTAAATTAATGCTGAGTTGATGGTAACAGAAAAATGTGAATTTAGAGCAATCTAAGATTGAACAAAAGCAAAATCAAATTGAATATAATTTGGGCATAAGCACATTGCGATTTTTGGCGTGAATCAATGCTTTAATTCAACGTTCAGTATGAATACGATACTCGGTTTTAATTTTTTAGATTGAACTATATCATACAAGAGCAAATTATAATAATCAAAACTTGCAGGGTCCAGCATTAATAAAAGTTACCAACGAATAGTGGTAAATTTTGCTCCTTCATAAAAATTTTGAGAGCCTATTATTTGGTCTGTATTATCTAGCCGGCCCAACGTAGCGCCGCCGAGTCAACTATGTATTAGCAGGCCCATCGGGCCTGCTAGTATAATATAATATAATATAACATTTTTGACATGATATCAACTCGAATATTCAACCCAATCTCGAGAAAATTTTGTCAATAATTTAAAGTACCCCTAGGTCTAGGCACCCACATTTGTTGCTTTCACAATATACAATACATTAATAAATTCAAATATATAAGTATAAAACTTTTTGCTTTACAGCAACACAGTTCGACAACAAACTAGTCACAAAACTTCATCGTTCATTTCAACACATGTTACAATGTGCACATTGTAACATGTGTTGAAATGAACGATGTAGTTATGTGTCCATGGTTTCATAACTAAAATACAACATAAAGTACTTGAATGTCAATTAACACACCTATCTAGGTGCTTCAAGTCATCATTTAACCAAAATTTACAAAAAAATAAATAAATTGCGGTACAAGCTTGAAATACGTAGAAATACATGCGTACTATATTATAGCCACAAAAATCTACTGGTTTTGACAGGTTACATTAAATGAATAATATAAAACCTATTGTCCTCTGCAGGATCTCCTTGGATGTAGACTTCCTGAAGGAATCAAAAACATAAAATGTTGTCAACAAGATAATATACACAAGAAGCTAGAATTAAAAATGAACAAAAGAGTAATAAATTAGTATAAAGCAATAGGCTCGTAAGCAAACAACAAATTTAAGGAAACAACAAAATTTTATTTGTGAGGTAAGATGTCAGGTAAGTGTGACCAAGGTTTTTAATATCTTTACCTTCATTTCCCCTAACCAGGGACATAGGGCTTGATGGATTTCTCCCATCCCTAGCGCGCAACACTCGGAAGTTAGGAGGGTCGAAAAACGATGTGTGCGCGGCGGAGGGCCATAGGGTAACGTCCTACAACGTCATGTTCCCCTAACCAGGGGTTAAGATTCCCCTAACCAGGGGTTTTCCCTAACCAGGGGTGTTTAGTGCAGCTTGCCGCGCGTGCACTTTGTGCGCGTAACCAGGCTTTGCTTTGGGTAAAGCAAACTTAACCAGGGGTGTCGCACACGTAAAACTAGGGATCTGGTTAAAGCAAGGCAACTAAAAATATTTTAGCGCTGCGCTTCTTAAGGCCGCATAGGCTAGGTTTGTGTACGCGCGACTGCGCGCCGTTATTCCTAGTTCTTAGTTGAATTTAATAAATTGAAAAAGTCGAAAGTTTTGGGATCCGTTCATAAACAAATCAGCACTTGCCACATGCTATGTGTCCCTGTTTGTTCACGCGCGCTTTTTCTTTGAAAACACGCCCAAAATAGGTCCTACAACGTAGGACAAATCAACACTATTCTTTATAGAAAAATTAAATTTATGTTTATGAATGAACTGATATGAAGTGTGATGGTCCTATATCATTATTTTTATATTCATATTCCATCTATTTTATTGGAGATAATTTATATATGAATCACCAAAAACTTTGTGAATGTCCAGCACCACTCAACCTGTTAAGCACCACTCAAGCACATTATTACATGATCAGAAAACTATGTATCCTCACTTAACAGCACATCTATACCTGTTGTACAATTTGAAAGTAACAATTATGATTCAAGCCAAATAACTACTCCACATTATCAACTTTTTCAATAATGAATAATATAAATGTAATTGATGTTGGGGAATCCCAGAGCACCGAGAAACATGATTAAAAAATCTGATTTTATGGCAATATGAGTGTGAACATTCTTTGAATAAATTACTAGTAAAAAAGTTTTTGAACTGGGCTAAAAGGCCAAAGCAACAGTAGGAATTATGAATGACTGGCCTTAAGGAAAAAAAAAAAATGACTCAGATGTTTTTCCTTTTCAAAAATTCCCAAATAGTCCTTAAAGTACAAAATTGAAAAAGATATAAATTGAGCTGATTCCAGTCTGCTAGACATCATAATGGGGATGTTGTGGTATAAGGTTGAATGATGATGCACCAAGAGTCCTTTCCTTGTAGATGGATCCTCTAACACCCCTGATAGCAATCAAGATGCTTCTGAGGATGGCAAATCTCACTCTTGTCCTGATATGAGTGATGACATGGCTGTACTTTTCTGACCTTTTGTTTGCTTAAACTTACAACACAACACATATTAAATTAACTAACTGAGGTATGTGAAATGAAAAACGCGGAATAACGAGGACAGAACATAGACAACACAAACGATTGTAGTTCAGACAGCAGCCAAGGGAGTCGAATTCCTGCTTCCCTGCCTGTGCCAGTGCAGCCTGTGCACAACTCACTCCCAGAAGGGTATCCCACCCACAAGTGGGAACAACTCTAGTAAGTAAGACTTTTCAGTTTGTTGGTGATTCCCCTTCCTGGAGCCCAATCTTGAAAGGACTTCAAAGCCACAATGATCAAAAAATCTCTAGCTAGTCTATCAGCCCCTGAATTGAATGTAATCCTTAATGTCTTTCATCTCAATATCCCAGGTCAACTGAGCACTCAGGAAAACTTGTAATCCTGCAGTACCATAGTGGGTACTCTGCTCCTTTCGGAAAATATAGCTTTGATCAAGTTCTTGCTACTTTTTTGCAAATGACAACAAAGCTCAACTCAAGTTTGTAAGTCTAAAGACCACAGATGCAAAGGTTTGTCTTGAGTCACCCAAGTGTGATTCCCCATGTACTGTCTGTCAAAAAGCTGTACTTAATGGAACTGGTCCATTGGGTGATGGTATTGTCTGTTCACATTGCTCAAAGTACTTCCATAATGCTTGCACATCTTCTCCATTAGACAAGAAAAGTTTCAATGTTCTTACTGTTTCACCTAGTTATGTCCAACTTATTTGTCCCAAGTGTTTGCCTGTGGTAAACTTAAAAACTGATGGTGGACCAGCCTCAAACATGACACACTTCTGTTCAGAAATAACTGATCTGAAAAAATCAATTGCTGATTTGTACTCACTACTTGAAATACACTGTGACTTTGTTGCTTCTGAAAAAACTAGTATTTCTAGTAACCTTGCTACCTTAAATGCTGAGATAGAAAAAACAAACTCAAAGATTGATCTACTTGATGTTTCTGGGACCTGTGAAGCAGTACCTGACCTTTGCAATGGCATATCAGATAAATTAGAGGAGGTGAATCATTCAGTCAGTACAACTCTGTCATCAATGGAACAATCTGTTGATCATGCTATGTCAAAAGTTTCACAACTTGAGAGGTTCTCATTTGATGAGCTTACTTCCAAAGTGGATGAGGCAATACACAACCTATCTGTACCTCAAAGTTTGCCTAATTCAAGTTCAGATGTCTTGAAAGAATTAAAATTAGTACACAAAAAGCTTGAAATTCAAAAATGAGGCAATCAAAGAGGATACTTATGATAAAAGAGACTTGTGAATCACTCAAAGAGACATCAAGCTCAGTTTCTGGGGAAGTATGAGTGAACTAAATGCTTCAATCCATGATAAAACTGATCTCACTATTATTAAAGAGACATCTGAAAAATTCTAGACCAAGTTTGCCAGTTGCCTACAGGAATAAGAGCAAGCATGAAATGGGATAAGATAGAAGAGACAAAGTCTACAACATATGCAAGTGCTGCAGCATCTCCACAGAACCCATCGACACCAGCTGGTGCTATAACAAGAACCAACACAGTACATCAGCCCACACAGGAAACCAGCAGACTTTGTGATGAAAAAAGACCATAGCCATTGATAATGTTATATCATTTGATAAGTTCATCAAAAAGTCTTATGATACTAAAAAGGAATTTAATAGACATTTCCCAAGAACAAAAATTGTTCAGTGCAAACGTACCAGACATGGCAGTCTGCTTATTGAACTTGAGGACAAAAAGACAGCTCTGGAAATCATAGGGAAATGGAAGCCTAACTTTTTCTCAGTAGATGAAGGAAATTCTAACAAAACTACAGCCACTTTACTTGAAAACAGAAATATCAGGGGGATAGTAACTGATGTAGATATTTCTCTCTCTGAATCCTTGATACTTGAAGAGTTCAAAGAACAATATGAGTGGGATGATGTCAAGATACGACGTTTTGTTGATAAACTAGGTATTGTGAGGCCTTCTGTTCTTGTCCATTTCACCAGTGCTGAACAGCTGGAGGAAGCAAAGCGCAGTGGAATCTTTCTCGGAAATGTTTTTTGTGAAATTCGAACATTTGAACCAAAGGTTTCTGTAACTCAGTGTTACAAATGCTATGGCTTTGACCATACTGCCATCTGGTGTCCCAAAAAGCAACAGATATGTCCACACTGTTCACAGTCTCACAAGCCCACAGACTGCTTGATTAAACAGAACAATAATGTTGAACAATTCAAGTGCCCTAACTGTAAAGACAACCAACGTCACTCAGCAATAGACCCATCATGCCCTGTTTACCAAGAAAAGTTCACTTATTCAAAAAACTCTCGACATGGTCAGTAATATCAATTATAAACATGTATCTATCTGTCAAATCAATATAAATGGTCTCAGCTCACATTCAGAAGTATCTTTAACACATTTTATCGACAAACATGATATCAATATATTATCCCTACAAGAAATTAACTGTGGTAAGGAACTGGATATTGGAGTTTTTCCTGGAATGTCTACATTCTCTGTTACATCAGACCGAGGAGTTTCAATAAGTATCTCAAACTGCTATACCCCCCAAAGATTGCCAGAGTTGGAGGAGGATGGAGTTGGGATTGTTTTCTCTCTCATGAACATTTGTAATCAAGCCCTTGTTGTGGCTTCTGCCTACTGCACACCTGATGCAGCTTCTACAGATGGCCTTTCAAAACTTTTGGGAACTATTAAGAGAGCTTGGAAATTCTGTCAAAAGACAAAAATAAGTGGATTAATAGTGTTTGGTGATTTTAATGCTCGTAGTCAGCTGTGGGGGGATAAGACTCAAAATTCACGTGGCAAGGTATTACTTGAATTCTCAAACAAGAATAACTGTGTCCTATCAGCACCTCCTACAAATACATTTGTTATGAAAAATAGTGATGGAACTGCTGGTGGCAGTGTTATTGATCTTTCTATTGCATATGGAAGCAGTGTCAAGTTGCTTGGAGATCCTTGGGTTGATGATTCTGATGTTCATGAACTCTTCACTGGTGCTCCTACAAGAGGTCATTTACCAGTTATGCAGCATCTTGTATACCCTCAACAAAATGCATCCCCAAAAAATTGTGATCAAGTTCAAAAAATATTCAATTATGAATGTGCAGATTGGTCTAATTGGTCTTCACATATTGATGGAATCCTCACTTCATATATCGACGAAAATCCAGAAGACTGTCAGAAAAGCCCTGCTGAACTATATGATATCCTTATCAATGCTGTCAGTGATGCTTCTAACTTATTCATCCCATCGAAATATGTGTGCCATCACTCGAAGCCATACTGGAGTGAAGAATTATCACAACTTTCTACTAAGCTGAGAGAATATCAGGATCTTTATAAGTTTAAGTCAACAATACCCAATAAATTGGCATGGGAAAAGTCAAAAGAGGAGTTCAAAAAGGCACTTACCAAAGAAAAAAACGATTGGATTCATAGGAAATTGGAGAAGCTCAACACCAAAGAATGTGTGTTATTCTGGAAACAGTATAAACGCCTTTTCCTTTCTAGTGATGAAAATTTTATTGGAAACTTACTCTCTGGTGAAATTGATAGTAATCAAGCTGAGATTATTTCCAATAACACTGACAAAGAAAAGATGCTTTTTGACACATTCCTCACTGGTAAACATCTTGAAAAAGAACAGTTTGATGAAAAACACTATTCAGCTATTCAAAATCAACTCAAAGACATCATTGCTGAGGACTTCTGTGCTCAAGACAATCATGAGAATGATGATCTCATCAATAGTGATATAACACTAAGTGAAGTAATTGATGCAATAAAAGCCCAAAAAACAACTGGTAAATCCAAGGATGGAGATTCTTTCCACCCAAAAATGCTCAAATGCCTAAGCACTGGTTCCTGTAAGTTTCTTGTATTACTTTTCAATCACTGTTTCAAATCTGGCATCTGGCCTTGGACAACATCAAATATAACATTCATAAAAAAGTCTGGTAAAAAGTCATACCTTCATCCAGGCTCATACCGTCCAATTACAATCAGTCCATACATTGGAAAAATACTTGAAAGAATCCTAGAATCCCGCATAAAGACTCATTGTAAATTAAATGAAATTATTGATGATGCACAAGAAGGATTTCTTCCTGGAAAAAATACATCCCGGTACTTGTTCAAAATGATGTCATCCCTACACGAAGCTAAAAGGCGTAAACTAACTACTTTTCTACTCCTAATAGACTTTGAAAAAGCATTCGACAGTGTCCCTATCCCTTGTCTTATAATGAAACTCTTTCGTTATGGTCTTAAAGGTAAAATTCTTAAATTAATTCACTCCTTTTTGACTACTCGATCTGTAAAACTGAAGGTCAATGGCTATGTTGGACCAAACCGCAAGTGTGGGCTCATAGGATTGCCACAAGGAGCAGTTTTATCACCCCTTCTCTTTATCATTTATATTGCTGACCTGTTAGGTCCCAAAAACCTTCCGATTGGATTGTCTGAAGTAACAGAAAGCTACAAGTATGCTGATGATGGAAGTGTGTCAGTTATAGGAAACGATGCTGCAGAGTGTTCATCAGCAATGCAAAAGGTTTGTGATTACATAACCAACTGGTGCAAGCTGTGGAGGTTAGTCGTTAACTGTGATGAAGGAAAAACTGAAATTGTGATCATTAGACCAAAGAATCGTTCAAAAGACCTCACTCATGCCCCTCCAATATATATTGGTGCCAAGAAGATTTGTTATGTACCAAAAAGCAAAGTTCTAGGCATAACCATTGATGAAGACTTAAGTTTTGAAAATCATGCAAATTTGACATTGAGGAATTGCTGGCATGCTTGGTATCGTGTGACTAGCAATACTTCCAGGAAGAAAGGACTCAATTCAGCCACATTATCATTGCTCTTTAAGACAGTTGTCCTAACTAAGCTCATGTATGTAGCACCTATTTGGTTACACAAAAGAATAGATACATTCAAGGATCTATTTGCTAAAGCTACCTTAAAGATACTTGGGTCTCAGTTCCACCCACCAAAAGTGCTTGGAGGTGTTCTTATAGGTGTTCCACCACTATCAGTTATTCTAAAAGTTAACTCAATAAAATTTGTTCTCAAGGGTCTCACCCAACAAGATTCAGTGACCTCTATGATTATGCAGATTGAGGAGACACCTAATCATGAATATTTTCATCAGATTCATGCTACAAAATTGTTTCTCTTATGGAAGTTCAGGCTCAAACAGACAACTTGTTCGAAAAATCAGTCATCTATCAGAGATTTGTCCTTTACAGGGCTACAGGTACATAACTTCTTTTATGATGATCAGATCATGATGCTTTATCAATGTGAAGAATGGAATTTGCTGTTGAAAGATGGAATTCATGGACTTATCAATGAAGATCCATACAGTATAGAACCATTGCTTTCTAATGATGAACTAGAAACGTTCATCAAAACTGAAAATACTGTGAATTGCCCACTTGTTTTAAGATTCTTCTCCCGATATCAGAGTAGCACTTTGTTGGACTTTCTACATGGTCGATGCCTACGTTTCCAGAATTTTGTTCATTCAGTTCTGAAATATGACAAGAATTCTCTTGCCCCCATATGTCTGGAATGTTGCAAATTACCTGACTCAGTATATCATAAACTTTTCGAATGTCAAGAATACAGTCCTGAAGTTACTGCACTGAGAAATCAGCTTTGTAGTTTGCAAAAATTAGAAGTTAACTTTCACTTTGGAGTGATATTCACAAATGACAAATCTACCAGAAAACTCTTCTTGGATCTTGTTATGTTAATATGTAGCGAGTCTTCCTTTAAAGATGATTACCTTGTAAGCAATTGTGACACTAATATTGCTTTGTAATTTTATATGGCCTTGGGTTTGAAGAATTGAAAATGCAATTTGCCCATTTTCTCTGTATATATTGTGGTTGTCTCTGTATATTATGGTTACATTCTTTTTAATACCTAAGTACCTGAGGGTATCTTTTTATGCTTTTTAAAACTTTTAACTTTATTAAATTATTATTGATTTTTCAATAAGCAGAGGGTGCATTACATAGATATTTGTTCTGTTTATTGTTCATTGGGCTCACAATTAGGAGCAGGTTATACCCCGTGTATAACTAAGTAGATTAATTAATTAATTAATTTGCACTTCCTGTTGAAGGCACTGAAACAAGAGTTAATGCTAACCTTGCAGCATATGAATACATGGTTAACTTTCAGAACAATGCCAAATTAGTTGGCAGGGAGGAGAATGTTGTTGGTTGGTACCACTCTCATCCTGGCTATGGTTGCTGGCTTTCTGGGATTGATGTAACTACACAGATGAACAATCAGCAGTATCAAGATCCATTTATTGCAATTGTTGTTGACCCAATCAGAACTATCACATCTGGCAAAGTAGATTTAGGAGCTTTTCGAACTTATCCTGAAAGTTTTGAGTTTTCTGAAGGTGGTCCAACTAGATATCAATTCATCCCTCTCCATAAAATTGAAGATTTTGGAGTTCATTGTAAACAGTATTATTCCCTTGATGTTAGTTATTTTCGATCTTCATATGATGACAAATTACTTAATACTCTTTGGAAGCAGTATAGGATCAATTCTCTATCTTCAAACTCTCAATCTACCAATCAGACATATGTTTCAAATCAGATTCAGGACCTCTCCTGCAAACTCAGTAAATTACAGGAACAACAAACTCATAGGGATGAGTGCAACAAAATTGCAAAAGAAGGTACTAAAACAGCAATTGAAGCTCTTGGTGGCATCATGTCAGGAATGCTGAAAGACAAGATTTTCAATGCCCAATGATATTAGTTCCATGTCATGGACAACCAGAATTTTATCCAATGGGATCTCTTCGTGTTCAGTATGCTAATTGTTAAAAACTGCTTTTCTTGGTTAAGCCAAAACGTGGGTGTCTTTGTGGGTGTCTTTATGAAATAATCAATATTTGGTCGATTAACATCTTATTCAGATCATATTATGGGATATTGAATTCTTGTTGCTTTTGGTACCTAAGTTAATTATATTAATTTGTTTACCTTTTATATATTCACAATACAAGATTAAAATTTGATAATATTTTATTTTATGAGAACAATTGTTGATATAATGTTATTTTGATTTGTAGTAAATTCAACTTGCCAATTCTATTAAACTGTTGATAGTATATTCTTTGGTTTATGAGAGCTGATGCATTGTTTTGACTTTTGAAATTAAATTCTAAATATAGCTGGATTCTGTAGCCTACAATATACAACTTTCATCATATTGGCAAATGAACTTGATTTCTCCCAAGAAAAATATCTTGCCCTACCTTCAAATTAGACTTAGTTGAGGTGATGCTGACTGTTATTGTTAGTTCAATGAAATAGCCTTGAATTGGTTTGCTTAACTTGCTTTTGACCATTTATTGTTAAACTCAATTGCTTAATAGTGACATTTTGAGCTTCAAGACCTTACAACCTGCATCAAGATTCAAAGATAAATAATTGAGATACTATAGTAAAAGAAATCATGGCTTGTTAAATTTTGTTAAATATGATAGTTTCAAGTTGTACATGGTTCAGTTTCTTTTTGCTATTAAGCAATGACAGACAAGTCTCAACTTGTTTTAAAAATGAATCAGCCTGCAGGCAATGGCCACCATGGGGCTAGCCATTCTAATGTTCAGGGTCAACAAAAGCTCAGCAGAAATGAAGGTCGTGGTGGAAATCGGACAGGTCATGGGAGTGCTAGAGGTCGAGAGAAATTTGTAAATTCTGGAGAAAGTGAAGCTAATGATTCCCCCAAACCTCCCAAAACCAGGAAAAATACTAAAAGGGGTAGGCTAGCCAATGATTTTGTTAATTTCGAGTATTACCAACCTCAGCCAAGGGGCAACAATTATGGTAAAAGTCGCAAAGTAAATGTAAATTACACCAAAGAGGATTATGTCAATGTTTCTTGTCAGTTTGTTGTTGATGAAAGTAACCAAAATGTTTCTACATTGATTGATAGCTGTGTTGATTGGAAAGATGTCCTCCAAGTCAGACTGCCATGTGAGGAATTGTCATCATGCCCAATATGTTTATATCCTCCTGTGTGTCCTTTAACTCCTGCATGTGGACATGCAATGTGCTATTCCTGTGCTCTTCGATTTCAAGACAACTGCCCTGGAGGTGACTGCCCAATCTGTCACAAAGTTCTTGTAATGTCCGATTTCAGGCCACTCAAAACCTATCCCAGACAAAAGTATAGTGTTGGACAAGAGATAGTAATGAAGCTTGTTTCTCGTAGCAGAGATGGCAGAATAGTTTGCCCTGTGAATGAGGGTAATGGTACAGATGCTATTCCCAATTTGAGTTCAGAGTGGGGCTCTCAATTCTGCTATGCCATATCAGCAACTAAGGAACAAGTTTTATATGAAATTCTACTGCCTCAAGAGGATGAGCTTAAAACTCAGCTTGCCTTGTTGGATGAAAGTGATAAGGAAAGTGAACAGCCCTACATATTTCAAGCACTCAAAGAAGTTTCTGATATGAAAGATAAATGCTACGAAATAATGGAACAGTCAAATCTGAAGAAAACCCCACATAAGATAGAAACTTCAAAGGGCAATGATAATGCTAATAACAGAAAAGTTTTCTTTTATCAATGTGCTGATGGGCAGCCAATTTTCATCCATCCCCTCAATTCTCGGTGTCTCATCCATGAAAATGGGACTATTGAAGCATGTCCTCCTGAAATATGTTGTAAAATAATAGCCATGGAGTTTCATACTCAATCACCAGAATCACGTTCAAGATATCGTTATTTTTCTCATCTTTCTTTAGGATGCCCATTTATTCTTTGTGAGATAGAAATACGTCCATTTATCAGTGATGCTACTTATGATCACTTTAAGAACGATCTTGAAAGGAGGTCCAAGACAAGGCAGGTCAAAGAAAAGAAAGAAAATGCATACTCTGAACAGCTTAGCAGGAAGCTGGCTGAAAAAGAAGTAACATATCGTAGTAGTGCTTCCCTGCCACGCTACACTGAAGTAAGTAAACCTGCTAATGACCACTTCATGACTCCAGAAAGCTATGACTTGCTTACAGATGCACCTAACACTACTACTGATGCCCCACTGTCATTCGCAGAGAAACTCAGTGCTAGCTCCAAGAAACAGTCACTTCCAAGGTCAAAGACTGCAATGACTGCTGTTGAAGGAGGGAGGGGTAGGATCAACTCCAACCTCAAGTGATATCAGCCATGGGAGTGACACAGGGGCACCTTCATTCCAACACTCCTTCAGTGCTTCTATCAATGATGCTTTTGCTTCTCTGGATGTCACTGATGCCCCTATAAACAGTGGTGGGAAGCAGGGAAAGAAAAAGAAGAACAAGGGAAAAACTATTTCCTTGACAGGGGGTGCTAGAAGGTGCTAGCTGTGGATTGTGGAGTTCTTTATTGCAGGGACTGAGCTGTTTCATTTGCAAATAATCTTGGAATGATTTGTGTAAAGTTGAATTTACATTTGAGCTAAGATCATTTACATGAACCCTGTTAAAAGCCACTTTCTAGAGATGATATTATTGTCAGCATGTTTCCTGAAATGTTCAAATAAATTTGCAGGCATATATTCGTGTACTTCTAGTAGACTTCATAAAAGGTGTAATGTATGTA
Source organism: Beroe forskalii (assembly GCA_011033025.1). Classification (NCBI taxonomy): domain Eukaryota; kingdom Metazoa; phylum Ctenophora; class Nuda; order Beroida; family Beroidae; genus Beroe; species Beroe forskalii. The sequence continues at coordinate 80,308 of WFMF01000258.1, read as the reverse complement.
ATAAGTAAATTAAGACAAAAGATATATGATTTAAATTTGTAGTATTATAATTTGGTGGTTTAATTAAGACATGATAATTACAATATACTTTTGCATGATTAAATTTTTTGTTTAGAAAGTTAGAACATGGCTTTTAGCTGGTTCATTAAAATGAAGTAGTTTCCTCCTATTCTATTGGCTTATATGGTATGTTTTGTATGAAATAATGACGTGGGAAATAGTGTATATTGATATTTGGTGATCTTGTGATCGCAGTTTATTCAAGGTCTTACATTTCCACGTCTAAGTTTGATGAATGTCATTGATTATTTCATTGGTAGTTAAACTTTTCACTTAAAGGGTATGGACTATGGAATAGATCAATACGAGTGTATTGTGACTAAGTTAGACCAAGGATCTTAATATCAGTTATTGATATTAACGGGATAAAGGTACCTATATATAATGCTTTCCAAGTTCAGTGACACTTCTTACTACACATGATAAAATTGTTATTTATAACGCTATTTACTTATATTCAATTCCTTTTTCCTATAATGCATTGTAAAATAATTCAATATTTCGTTATTTCTGTGAAATATATTTTTTCAGTATTTAACAGATTTCCAAGTTCTACAGAAATTGGTCCTAGATTTTTAGTCTAGAATTTTGGTTGAATTATGAACATTTGCTTTTAAACAAATTGCACCATTGAATGGTTATTAACAGCATAACCTCCCTAGTAGCATCACAAGAAAGCATGAGTGACGACTGGGGAAACGAGCCTGAAGGTGCTGCTGAATGGGGGGATGCTCCAGTGGAGGCCCCAGACTGGGGAGACAACATCGCTGACGAGGTGGAGTCCGAAGTGGCTGACATCTTCGTGTTCGGCAAGTGGAACCCCGCTGAGGTGCAGATGAAGGACATCTCACTCACTGACTACGTGGGCATCAAGGATAAGTATGCTGTGTACTTGCCCCATACTGCTGGCCGGTATGCCAAGAAGAGGTTCAGGAAGGCACAGTGCCCCATTGTAGAGAGGATCATCTGCTCCATGATGATGCACGGCAGGAACAACGGCAAGAAGCTGATGACCATGAGGATCCTCAAGCACGCCTTCGAGATCATCCACCTGATGACCAACGAGAACCCCCTTCAGATCCTGGTTGATGCCATCATCAACTCCGGCCCCAGAGAAGACTCCACAAGGATTGGAAGAGCTGGTACTGTCAGACGTCAGGCTGTCGATGTGTCCCCAATGAGGAGGGTTAACCAGGCTATCTGGCTCCTGTGTGTGGGCGCCAGGGAAGCTGCTTTCAGAAATGTCAAAACCATCGCAGAGTGCTTGGCTGATGAGCTGGTCAATGCCGCCAAAGGGTCGTCGAATTCATATGCCATTAAAAAGAAGGATGAGCTGGAAAGAGTTGCCAAATCTAACCGTTAAAAATTTGTAATTTATTTTTATTTTATGGATTCGATTGTTTTATTCTTTTCAGACTTAGTTACTTGAACTCAATGTTTCTTACTTCATTATGAAAATAATTTGCATTAACTGCCTTGCCCTTAAATCAATAAATTGAATTGATAACTTTTATATGAACCTATCAAAAGTTATAAATAAATTATGAAATCAGAAATTACGGCAGGCTGACTTGAAATTCTAAAGACAACTATTATAAAAAATAAACAATACTTATAAACCTATATTGCACTGCATGTTTATCACTCCTAACTAATTCCTATATTTTGAGTCTGTAGGTATGTAGTTGAAAGTTCAGCTGCCTCTCCGATGCAGACATCCCACGTCCCCATGCCCCCTGTCCCTACCTCCTCCCTTCCCCCTCCCACCCATCCCCCTCCAGTCACCCACCCTGCCTCCTCCCTCCACCCCTCTTCCTCTAACCACCCCACCACATCAGCTGCCTCTTCCACTGCCCCCAACCCAGACCAACTCAAGGACAAAATCCTCATGACACTTGGGAGGCGATGATCCGGTCATAATGGCCTTCTCAAGTCTCTCAGTGGAAAGCATCCACGATGATGTGGAGAAGTTGGTCCGTGAGGCTGTCCAGGATAAATCTCCCGAGGTAAGAAGACACGCACTTCAACAGATCAACTTGACCCTTCAGGATGTAACGGTAAACCCGGCCAGGGTGAAGATGATTCTAGACATAATGTCTAAAGCAGTTCAGGATGGGGTCCTGAGTGGTAGGGAGGTGTGTGAGTGTTTGAAGGAGCTCCTTAACACGGACATTGAGAGTCTTTCCATGGAACTCCTGAACTTCTTTGACGTGTTGATTGGGTGTACTGATCACAAGATTTGTCAGGAAATCTTCACCAGTTGCCTCCAGGAAACCTCCAAACTGCCCTCCGTTCTGTCCGGGACCCACCACAAGGTCGCTGTTAAGATTAAGTCCATGTTGGTAAAGCTGCTAGACCGTGATAACCTTGTGATGCCGCCCATATGCTCCTACTGTGACATAATGATAGCCTTTAACAAGCCCAACGTCTATCCTCATTGGAGTGTTTGTGAGTTGCTGACGGAGTATGTCTCCACCTTCAACTGTCTCACCCACCTCATGACCATTGAGAACACTGATCACTTCAGACCTGTGGTGGGACACAGTTTCCAGGCTCCCTTAGGTTGGAAACTCGACCAAACCACACTTACATTCCACACAGTTAACCCTGCTCATTTCATACTCCGTTTCAACGGTCCGTACTCTGTACCCCAAACTGATCTCATGTTGTACACTCTCAAGCAAGCCCACTGCAGAGACTTTGTCATGAATACCATGCTCATGTTACGACAAGGAAAGGGCACTATCTGTCCCGTAATGGAGGAGGTGTTCATGCAGCTGATCAAAGACACGGCTGCTACCAGTGACAGTCACGACCTCAACAAGATCAAACATTGGGAGAGGCTGGGAGGGGAGTTGGCATCCCTGATCTTCTCTAACACGGTCTACTTGAAGAGCATTACAGAGACTTTAGCTCGGGAGCTGAAGCAACCTGCCACCTTCGCTGTCCTCCAAAAACACCGTGATTACCTGATGTGGACAATTCACAGGGTCTTCAGTTTCTGTCTCAAGATAATCCGAGTTCATCGTAAGGAGTTGCTGTATATGAGCGACATGATCAAGCTCCTGTACCCTGAACAAAGTGCCCTGCCGCTGCCTGACCTCAACTCCCAACTCAGTGTTGTCTACCTGTCTGCAGCTAGTCTGTGGTGTGTCTTTGCCACCAGATCAGCAGATAATCCTGGTATCCTCGACCCAACACCCCCTGCCCTTCTGGAACACGTTAACTTCCTCAAGTCTCCCCATCACCAGTACAGTCTCTCTGATTTCACTGTCTGTATCGCTCTCAACCACATCAACGACTTCATCCCCAACTTCGTAAGCACCCCTGAGGCATACTCCAACGCGATGCGGTTCTTCATGGAAAGCCTGTACATGTCCCAGCAAACCACCCTCCTGCCAGGCAATGTCCAGGTCGTAGCAGCCCTCACTCCCATTCCTCTAGACATCCTGGACATGTTGTCAGCCCACGCTAAACTCAACTTCATCGTCACTATCAACAACCATATCAACAAGATGTCAGACCCTCATGACGCCATGAACCAGACAGCTCGCTCCCCTAGCCCCTACCTCGCTCCAGCGCTCCTAGAGACCTTCTCCAGACTTCTCTCATACGTTGACATAGACTCCAACAGCCTGAAAATGGTGATGAACCTCATTGTCTCCGTCCACAACAACCACTCTGAGGGCATCATGTGCAGTCTGCTGGAGATGTTCGTGTATCGGATGCAGTTTGTGAAACAGACCACACATCGCATGACCATGCTAACTCAGTGTCAGAGTCTGGCGGGTTTATTCCAGCAAAGCGGTCCCAGCACTCACCCTCAAATGCTCTACATGTTGGAGTCCTTTGCCATGCGGGTCCTCAAACTCCTCAACTACCACGATCACATCCGGATATCATCCTCGCCCGCAGGTGTTAAGATCCTTTCTTCTAGCAGTGTGGAGCTTAACAAACTCTTCATTCTGACTGCTGCTCGCAGTGCTGTGGTGTCAGGCAACAAGTTGTCGCAGAATGCGTGGCTGAAACCCTTCATGGATCACATGATCGCCCAAACGCCCGCAGTGCGGGATTGGAGCCCGTACACCCTTACCTATTTCCCGCAAGCCCTGCTGAGTTACTGCTCCCACCCTGACTCCTACTCCGCTAAGAATCTTACCATGTTGGTTAATGACGCGCTGGCAGCGATCCAACAGGCCGGACTGAAGCACGACGTTGCTAAGTACTACAAGGAACAGGACCACAATGAGATCTTCCTGTGTATTCTCCTGCGGAAAGTCCTGGAAACGGACGCCCTGCCGAACTACGCTACCAAGGTAACCCAGCAGTGGACTGCCAGTGTGCTACGGAAACAGATCAGGAACATGATAGACTTTATCTTGCTGGAAGTAAAGAGTACTAAGGGGGCTAACACTATCTTCATGAAGATGGCAAACACGCTATCTGAGTTTGTGTTCCGTTACTACATCATGCCGTTTGACACCCTCCTGACAATTCTATCCCTCCACAAGTACTCCGAACAGGATGCTAACATTTCCTTCTACTTGATCTACAACCTGCTGATCAAGAAAGCTCACTTCAGAGAGCGATGTGATGCGTTTATCACGCAAGCTACCCCTGCTTTCTGGAGAACTGGGGATTGGAGTGATATGCACTACAAGTATCATAGCAAGTTCCCTGAACACCAGTACTGGATGAGGAATGATTTCATGGATCAGAGAGGAGGGAATGTGCATCTGCCGATTTACTTCAGTAATCTGTGTCTGAGGTGTGTGCCAGTGTTTGATATCATTATTCATAGGATGATAGAGTTGCCGCCTAAGAACAGTAGGACTTGGTTGATTGACATTCTACGGATGTTTTCAGGGCTGTTTGCGTATCATGATGCCCCTATCACTTACGTACACAACACCTTGTTTTACTATGATCTGATGCTGGCATCGGAGAGGGATTTAGAGAAACGGTTGCTGGTGAGGTCCTACTTGGAGCACCAAATCTGTAAGCCCATGGATTTCTTGTCAGCCCAATTCCTAGCTTACGTCAAGTCTGATGAATCTGTTTGTAAATGGGAACCATCGCCTGGCTACTACCTAGAATTAGTTACTAAAATGAACGATGTGATCAAATCGAGTGACGGCCCTGAGTTCAGTTCCATTGACTGGCGGTTCAATGAGTTTGGTAACCCTGTCTGTATGATGCTCTACTTGACAGCTATAGAATTAATGAGTATTCCTCTTCCTGCGTTAGTTCCTGTCAAATCACCACCTGAACTACTGTCAGAACATAGACTCAATATAGGGACTAAACTAGTGGATATTGCACTTACAAATACCACCGGACAACTGCCAGATCTCTGTAACACGTTGGGTATCTTACTGTCCGCCTTGCCGGTCGCGTTCTCTCATGCAGTCTACAGGAAGATTCTAGAAGTTATCAAAGACGAGAGTAACTTCTACGAAAGTGAAGGGAATGTGGGAGGTGTCTTGTGGAATAACAAAGCTAACAATATCCTGATTCTAGTTCACTCCTTTTTCCAGCACTGCAAGGCAGATAAGATAGGGTATTTGCCCGAGTTTATCACGCAGAATTTGGCCCTCTTTTCGAATGAATCGAAGGTTGTCTATATCATGAAACTTGTGTCCCCCTTCCTCTGCCATTTGTTCAGAAATCCGCCGGTGAGAAATCAAACTTTGTATGCGTTGTATCAAGCGATGTTTAACCTCCTAGGAGAGAACAGTGTATCTAACCCTGATTTATTTGTTGACTACATGTATTATATTAAGTACATTTATGCTGGGGTGGAATTTAAACCGTTAATTGAGCAAAATTTGCCGATGTTGCCTGCCAACATTGCTTCAAAGCTGAAGCTTTTAGCCATAGGAAAGGATGCCCCTTCTTGATGGAATTTACTGCTTTTTATATTCTATTTCATTGTTAATATTTCATTTCAGATTTATGTATAGTTCATCTGTAATTTTTATTCATATTCTTGAAATTTATTGCCATTTTGTCAAAAAGGGTCTTCTCATTTTGCGCTTAACGTTATTGGAATTGTACGGTATTGCGTAAAATGTAACCTATTTTGCGCGCACGTACGATTATTTCACACTTTCGTAGATTTTACGTCAACGAATCTTACGTTTTTTCGCATTGATGATTTCAAAACCCCTCAGAATGGATGAAACGTGATGGAAAATGACACTGAACCCACTTGGTTACAAGCAATTACATCAGTGGGTAGCGATGCTGTCTCGGCGTTGGAGAGAGAAAACGCACATTTTGAGGTAGAATTCTTTTAAATTTGTCAACAAAAAGCTCCTGTTTTTCAAACTTTCTCGTATCATTTCAATTTTCGACTCACTTCCTTAGGAATCGTCATTTCGGATTTCAAACTATTTCCTTCCAGGTAGCAGAATCCATCATGTGTGCGTTGCAGCAACTCCGATACAAGGACGATCACTACAGCGACGAAGAGGACACGCTATCAGACAGTATCAGAGACTACGCCTACTCGCTCACTGCTCAAACCAGCTGCACGACTCCTACCACCTCATCTCCCATCAGTCCTGCTATTGTCAGGAAGAGTGCGTGTGTCCCCGTCAGTAGGTTAGTGCCTCTTTTAGTATCCCTCTCAGCAAGTTTATTCAGTGTTTATAATTTGCTCACTTCCGTCACTAATTTGACTGTGTAAAAGCATCGACTGATTCATTTATTTCAATAATTTTAGCCTCTTGGCCCCTTTCACTGCTTATTAGATATTATCACTACACCCTTTCTAAATCCTCCTACCCTTCACAGAGACAGCAGTACCGAGTTATCTGACTGGGTGAGTGTCGTTGACACGGACACGCCCTCCGTCAACTCCCTCAGTGACTACTCCATATCAACCGTTCTGGAGCGCTTCGCGGAGAATCAGACAAGTAATCAGAACAGCCCTCATGTTATTGCACGACAGCTCTTCAAGACGCTCCGATTTTCGCCAGAGGTACTTGGGGTTATTTGCATGTACTTTCAGCTCTTCTTATGCGGGCCATTTTAAGACGAATATATTTTCATGGTTATCGTTTGCCTATATCTAGAGAAGTAACTTGTCATTTGTTTACCTACTTTTATAGACGTTTACCACTGTTTTGCCTACTTGTTTACCTAGTTTACAAACGTGACGCGCTTTCTCCGTTGCAGGAAAGTGCTGAGCTTGACTGGCTTGTCTCTGGTAAGTCTCGACACGAATCTCACGACTCTTTGCCTCACCGAGCTCTCTCGGACGTGACCCTACCCTCCACCATCAGAATGCGAGGAACCAAGGACTGGGCACCTCCCAGGGCTCAGATTATCTACAACATGCACCCGCATGCCACCAGAAAGGTGAGATATGGGAATATTTAGGTGAAATACAGGGGCAGTTTGACCTGCAATTAGCGCGTCTTTTGTGTGCTTGGCGTATAGCAAACTTCAGCCGCGAACACAAAAGACGCGCAAATCGCAGTTCGAACTGTCACCGTGACTCTAAAACCTCTTCTAATTTTCACCTAACCAATAACTCAAGTGCTTCATTCAGAATATAATATGCTCCAAGGAAATTTCTCAATCCCCACTTTTTCAGTCGGTTCTGGCTCGCTGCGGGTACAGGTGTGCTGGATGCGGAATGAAGATAGACACCACTCTGGCCAGCTGGTTCAGATACTGTGCATACTTGGGTAAGATCTAAGTGAATTTATTCGTAATTATTATGAGGATTTTTCTATAATCTTAAATTTAATGATCAATTACGAATTTTATTTAACCCAGATCTCCATGATTTACAACCCATCTTTCTGTCACTCTTCAGCTTACCTCCAATCTTTCAGGCAAGTACTTCTGTCACTCGTGTCACCACGAGAAAATGGCGTACATTCCCTCTCGCATTTTACACAAGTGGGACTTCAGGAAACAAAGAGTCAGTAACTTTGCAGACGATCTCCTCAGCCGAATGTTCTCTGAACCACTGTAGGTAGCTGCTGTTAGTGATATTTTATTCTTGATTGAATCTTAAATTCGCTGTCGGCACCGCTTGCTTTCTCTTCAAAAGTATTGCATTTGTGTTTGAGCTATATCGTCCGATTTCGGTGTTCTTCATTATTGAGTGGTGCTGTTTTATAAGAATTATGCCATCTTTGGGCAATGACAAAAGATCTCATTTCACATTAATGCGGACCTTATTAATGAATAATGCGGAGTGATTCCCAGTCCCCCTCACCATCACCCCGGCAGGTATTGTATCCAGGACATAAACCACAACCTGTACAAGACGGTGTCGGAGATGAAGGTGGCCCGGGCGCTCCGTTACCAGCTCTACTTCCTCAACGAGTACCTCAGGTAGGGCGGAATTACCCATTCTTACTTACCGCGGCGTATTAAGTGGTTGCAGATCGCTCGATTGACAGAGAGCTCGATGAAGACGCACAAAATTACTTGCTTTTGACGGAATTTATATAGACTTGTGAACAGGAAATTTGCTCGTCTTTATCGGGCATTCCGTCAATCGAGCGATCCGAACACATGAGTTATTTCACTCTGTCTTTTAACTCAGTGTATTTGTACTCTCGTGGCCGCGTAGAATTTATCACCGAATAAATATGTGACTGAAATGTATACGATTCGGCGTCATTAGCCCATTTTGAAGGTACTTTTAGGTTTGTTATTATTTGTCTTGCCCTTGTCAGTATGACAAATGGCGTCATTAAGTTATTGCACTCGGCTTTTTCTGATGAATTGTTTCACGATTATCATTCCTAACAATGGAAGCATCACTCTCAATTGCCTTTCGAATGTGTGCGTCTATTTGATGAGTGATGGTTCCTTCCCTCGCCGTCTGAGTTCCTTCTTTGAACGCATGTATTATCTATTCAGAGCGTGTAGAAACGGTAAAGACCTTCTTGAAAACTTGTCAATGAAATCCCACGTTATCAACGAACCTCAACTCTATTCGCTGGAGGTGATACTTTGTTTTCTGCTGCATGCTGTACACATTGTGCTTGATATGATATGCTTTCATACACTTGTACATTTTTCATTCTATACATTTGTATGCAAATTCTATCATGAATCATCCATACATTTCTGCTTTTATCTCTAAAATCTTCCTTACGGTGAGAGTTCGAACTGCAGTTTTGTGTGTGCGGCGTACAGACATAAATAACATACATTGTCTACGTTTGCAAACAAACTGCGACATAATTCCATTTCTCGGGTTAGGATCTGCTGTCAGTGAAAGAGAGAACTCTGATAGAGGAGATGAAGGAGATGGTGACGAGTTGGTTACAGCACGTTGATAACTGCGGACTGTGTAGGGGCAAGGGCTTTATCTGCGAACTGTGTGCTAAGGTATATGGGCCGATGAAATTACTAAGATTTTCTCGACATTTGCATGTTCTATTTTCAAACATAAACAGCTGAGCATTTGGTCACCACACTCGATTCTCGGTCATTGACTGCTCCGTCAACGCCTCCTTTTTTAATCCTCGCATTTCGTTTTTTAAAATCGTGACATTTCGTTTATTAAAGTCCTCGCATTTCGTTTATTAAAGTCCTCGCATTTCGTTTATTAAAGTCCTCGCATTTCGTTTATTAAAATCTCGCATTTCGTTTATTTAAGTCCTCGCATTTCGTTTATTAAAATCCTTGCATCTCGCACATTATTCCCATCCCCTGCAGGAGGAGATCATCTATCCGTTCCAGCTGGACACCGCAGTGCAGTGTCAGATGTGCAGGACGTGTTTCCACAAGGCTTGCTACACGGACACCTGCCCCAAGTGTGACCGGATACGATCCCGCCGCACGGTTAGTACTCTTCATATCCCTTGTTAATACCTTTCTGTCCTTTACATCTCACTTTGAACGAATCGTGGGAATCGTGCGAGGGATTTGCATTTTTCTCAAAAATGCAGTTGTCTCCAAACGGTGTCATCCTGGAAATTGAAGTACGCCTATGCTATTTTGTTTCATTATAGTATTTTTGCAGATGAATGCTCAAGATAAAGAGAAACTGGTTGCTTCTTCACAGATCATGACAGACTAACTAGGGCACGATCGAGCCTGATAGCTGGTACCTACTGAATTCTGTCGGTTTGTCATCAGATCTTCATTCAACTTGACTCGACAGAACTATGATCCTGCAAAGCATTGACGTTGGGGAAAAATGTACTGAAACGTCTACCTATTTAAATGCTTTTCAATAGTCAATATGGTTAGCGTTCTAGATTTTTTCAGGTGATTGAATATTTCGTTTCTGATAGTTTTATTTTATGTTTTTGATGTTCTTAATCATTTTGAATTTAACTTTGATTTTCTTGATTAAATTTTAGCAGATTATTTCATATTTTAATCTTTTGGTTTGTGTGAATAATGATTGTGTAAATTATTGAGTTAACATTATGATAATTCCTTCATTTGTGTTTATTGCTTTCATAATAAACTGAAACTTCTTATGCAGTGCATTTACAGTTTTTGATATTTTTATTTATAATAGTTCATTTTGAACCTAATCCCATTCTTCTCGGTTAGCATGCAGATCTTCGTGAAGACCCTTACGGGTAAGACCATCACCCTTGAGGTTGAACCTTCGGACTCCATCGAGAATGTCAAGGCTAAGATCCAGGACAAGGAAGGTGAGGATTGTCTCTTGATTATCATGATTTCTTGCTTCAAAATTCAGTTCGATATGGCTTGTAGATATCATTTTCCCTAACAGCTTGTTTATGCCAAGTTAGTTTCATGACTCAAATTTGGTAGTTCCAATTCGAAATTATTTCTGTCCATATTCGGATGTTATAACTCCCCATGATCCAAAGGAGTAATCCCTCTCCCTTCTCAGGTATTCCTCCCGACCAACAGCGTCTGATCTTCGCTGGAAAGCAGCTGGAAGACGGCAGGACCCTCAGTGACTACAACATCCAGAAGGAGAGCACTCTCCATCTCGTGCTGAGACTCAGAGGAGGTGAGTTGGGAGGGGATAGTGAGTGGGGAGGGGAGGGTGACTACGTCATTCAGAAGGACAGCACACTCCTTTTCGAGCGATCTGTACACATATTAATCACCGCCATTCCCCACTTCCCGCCATTCCCCACTTCCCACCAGTCCCCACTTCCCACCATTCCCCACTTCCCACCAGTCCCCACTTCCCACCATTCCCCACTTCCCAGTCCACCATTCCCCACTTTTAAGCCTTCCCACCAGTCCCCTCTTCCCACCACCCCCCCATCCCCCCATTCTCCATTTCCCGCCATGAACATAGCTCCTCCACCACCAGATTTCATTTGACATATCCCTCCCCCAGGTATCATCGAGCCCAGCATGAGGGTGCTCGCCTCCAAGTACAACTGCGAGAAGATGATCTGCCGTAAGTGCTACGCCCGCCTCCACCCCAGAGCTACGAACTGCCGGAAGAGGAAGTGCGGACACAACTCCGACTTGAGGGTCAAGAAGAAGCTGAAATAAGTCATTCGTGTGGTTTTTATTTATAATGTGGAAATGTGACACGCGTTTCATTGTTTTCTGGGTGTTGATTATGATTCAGCTAGTTCTGAAATATCTATATAATTTTTAGTTGAATGAGGAATATTTAATATCATGCAAAATGCTATCAATCCAAATGTAAGCATTCCGTAAACTTTTTACTTAGGGGGCAACGTTATTTTAGGCTACCCACATATCAAAGAAAGCCGAAATGTCTCTAGAATTGATATTTGTCCCCCCCCCACCCCCCCTCCACTTAGATAATTAAGCTGATGATGACTCACACTTTACTAACCCTCTAGCTTAAATAATTATTATCTAGCTAATATATAAGCTGAAACTTTTCTTACCGTCTAGCTAGCCCATAAAATGCCCTCCAAGACAGAACGAACCTACATCATGATCAAGCCTGACGGTGTTCAGAGGGGCTTGGTCGGAGACATCATCGCCAGGTTTGAGACCAACTTCTTGTACCCTTGGACTTGTACTACTTGTGTTACTACTAGATGTCACTCTGACCAGAAACGTCTTTTTGCGGGCAGTTTAAATACACGCTGAAGTTGATCAACCTACCTAAACCTGACCATATGGTTCTATCGCCAGGTTTGAGAAGCGAGGGTACCAGCTGGTTGCCATGAAGATGAAGACCGCCCCCAAGGAGCTGCTTGAGGAGCACTACGGTGACCTCAAGTCAAAGCCTTTCTTCGGAGGACTGGTAGAGTTCATGGCTAGTGGACCTGTTGTGTGCATGGTCTGGCAGGGCCTTGATGCTGTCAAGCAAGGTGAGATTTCAGTTATTTGATGTTATGGGGTTTTAGGCCACGATTTCTTTTTGCACTTCCATACGCTTTGACCTTGAGCTATATTTGATGATGTTATTGATGAGTGCAATAATTGTTACATCTCTTTGTTTGCTGCCAGGACTCCGAATGTTTTTTACTATAATTCTCTCCTTTCAGGACGCCGCATGTTGGGTGAGACCAACCCCCTCTCCTCCCTCCCCGGCAGCATCAGGGGCGACTTCTGCATCGACATGGGCCGCAACATCTGCCACGGCAGCGACTCCGTCGAGAGCGCAGAAAAGGAAATCGCGCTGTGGTTCGAGACGAGCGAGCTCCAGAACAACTACTCTCACACTCTCGACACGCACATCTACGAATAGAGAGGTGCACTGCGCGGCTCAGTGCACGTGGGTGCGCGGCTCACTGCACGTGGGTGCGCGGCTCACTGCACGTGGCTCACGTGACAGATCCTGAAGAGCTGCTACTGGTCACGTGGCTATCAAAGGCACGTGCAACTGTCGGAGGAGCTGATGGTTACCAGACGAAGTGTGGCCCTTTAGGATCATTTTATGTGTTAAATTGTTTAGTTTAAATTTTGTGGGTTAGTTTTATACTGTCGTTTGATTGCCCAATTCAAAACACCTGATTTTTGATGAATTTTGTTCATACCGTATATGACACGTCATGTTGAATTCTGCCACATAGCCAAATGTCATATTGCCAGCCTCTCCGCTCCACGTAAGTACACAGTTCTCTAGCTGGTTACTGCGGGTCACTGCTTAATATGGTCAAAGTGTGAAACCACCTGGTACCACGGTGAAGTGTGAAGGCTTTGTTTTCCACTTTTCTTTGTTTTCCAGGTGTTTTCTGGTGAGTTTTTAGGAGAAAATAGTGCTTTTTGACACAGCAGCAGCCGTTAGAACACATTTTACATTGTCCAACATTAACTGTTGGCGTCTGTTGATGCTATTTCTCCTTCAAGAGTTCATTATTATTAGGGCTTGAAAAGCTAATTTTCTCCCTAAAATCCAATCCATCCGTACGATGTGAATAGCTGGTTTTGTCCCTCGAAACAGTTTCGTTGAACTTTGCTGGGCTCCAAAAGCTGCTCTTTAGCTTTATCCTTTTTATCCTTGGAATCCATGCTCCGTTTCTATAATCAGCACCATTGTCCCTTAATCAACATTGAAATAAGTTAAACCATCATAATGTAATCCCTGCTCCAGATTATAACTCCTTCTCCAGTATGACCCCAGATTATAACCCCTACTTCAGTTAGATGTAGGATGTAACCCCAACCTCAGCGCAACCCTCAGAATGTAACCCCTACTCCAGTTAGATGTAGGATGTAACACTTGGCAGGGCTATGTTAGATGAGTAGCCATGTTTCCTTGACAGCACTCTTCATCGCAGCTTGGTACACAGGGTGTCTCCTTGCCTCGGAGCTCTACCCCTACCCTGACTCCGCCCATGGCTCGCCCAGGTCTCATCGGGAGGTCAGGGAGTGTCATGAGACTCAGGGGAGAGAGGAGATGTTCGAGGTGAGGGACTGAGGGTTCTATTAACTGCTTGTTCATTAACGTCTTGTTATCAACTGGTTGTAGTTTTCAAGTTGAGATTTTGAATTCAGGTTAACCAGTTCTTGAAATTTGGATCGGCGACTGTGTTTCTCTCTACCAACTCCTGTAAAAGTATTGAAAAATATAATTACATAAACATGATTTCCTGGTCAGGTAGCACAGCAGAACAGCCAGACCGACCCTCCCCAAGTTAAACCCTTCACAGACGACGTGCCTCTTTCGAGCCCCAAACGCTTTGCATACGGTCACGTGGCAGTGGTGCCCAACCCTCGGGACTCTTTCTCCGTCTACGAACCTGGTGACGAGGGTACGTTTTAAAGCAAATTAGCTTTCATTTTGGAACAATTTGGTAATTTGATTACTTTCTCCTCATATGACCACATATCGAAAGTGACCAACTATTTGAAAATATGGCTAGGAATTATGTGAAACGTCTATAACCCTTACTGATTACGTGTGCACATCGCACATGATGCATCGAACGATGAAGGGATTGATAAAGGCGCGCAATTTAATTCCAATCATTTTTTATCGAATTTTACGCGTTTTTATCGATCGATCAATGTGCGTACATACTACATTAGTGCGTTAACCTTGTCCTCCTCAGGCTCCTGTCTAACGAGTAGGACTCCACAACGTGTTGTGAGTGAGACGGGGGCAGCGCACAACTGTATCTACGCGAGTAACGCCGGATTCTTTGATACCCACAACGGAAACTGTCTCGGAAACATGTGGAGTGACGGGCGCCTAGCTGTAAACGGTGCGTACAAATTCAAGGCCTTAAGAACTGTGGCTTTAAGCAATTTCAAACCATCCCTTGAACATGTGAGCAAAAAGGTGTCTGTTTGCAGGTGCCGGGATAATGAACCCTAACTTCGGGATTCTACGTAACGGGACCCTGGTGACTGGGTTCCTGACGGAGGATCATGTCACATCCCTGGAGTGGGTTAACCTCGTGCAGGGCATCATATGGCTCGTCAGAAACGGAGAAGTAATTATTTTTTGATAATTCCACTCCAGAGCCTTGTTACGTTTCTTCTTGAACGGCAATGAATATTTAGTAAGAAACAACACTGGCATTAAACTTGATTATAGGACTGGATGAATAACAATTATGACTGGCAATGAATTATCGTTTTATCATTTCTCGTTTATTTCTGTCGAATTTCTCAATTCTCGCATCCACTCTGAACCTTTCACGCCCAATTCTCCTCAGAGCTACGTGTCTGAGTCGATGGCGATGGAGTGTAAGGACATGCAGACCACTGGGAACATGAACACGTTCGTCTCAGTACTTTCAGCCCGCACAGCAATAGGACACGACGCAGAGGGGAACGTCAGGCTGGTCCATGTCGAGGGAAAGAGCTTCGCTAGAGGGTGAGCGACATCGCCTTCGCGATTAAAGTGCGATTTTGTGCGATTCTATTCCATAGAATTTGCTTCTCATAGAATTTCTATCAAAAGTACAGCAATTTTACGCGTTTATATATGGGTAGCACTCGTTTCTCTTCATGACGCACCCATAACCACGCATCACATCTCACGCAGGCTCATTCTCACGCGTTACATCTCACGCAGGCTCAATCTCTACGAGTTCGCTACTCTGCTCGTACAGCACGGGTTAGTGAATGCTATCAACCTGGACGGAGGGAGCAGTAGCACTGTTGTGTACCAGGATACACTCATCAACTACCCTTCCGCTCACTGGTCAGTATTATTAAACGCTGTATCCTAAAGTATGGGAATCTCGTAGGGTGCTTACAAATTTTGATGGAGAGATCTTTGTCACCTCATTTTGAGAGCGGGTTTAAGGACAATTTGATATGGCAGCAAAATGATCTTGGATGATAAAATACCTTTCTCTGCAGTCCGGTTGAAACTGAGTACCGATGTGAGCGTGCAGTGTCCGCCGTGCTGTGTGTGCACGCGCCGTGTAACTGCGGCCCGCACGGCACGTGCATCAACAACCTGTGCACGTGCAACCCTGGGTACAGCGGCGCAGAGTGCGACCAACACGTGGACCAGAGTGGGTGTCCCAACAACTGTACGGGCAATGGAGAGTGTACAGAGGGTGAGTGAAGATATTAGTGATAGAGCGGCGATTATTGGTTGAATCGGATTTAACAGGGATACGTCGAACTCCTACTTGCGAGGATTTTTTCTTCCGCTGTGTGACCGTGCGTAACTCAGTATCTGTCAATAACAGGAAGTGGGCCGCGCACGATTATGCAACACATGCAAAAGGCGCGCACGTAGGACTATGAGTTCGACATGTCACCGTGATCCCCTTTTTTCTGATAAAGTAGTCCTAACCAATCCCCCTTTCAGAGGGATGTGTTTGTGAGGCAGGCTGGGTGGGAGGCTCCTGTAACGTGCAGTGTCCTGACGGTTTCTATGGCAACCAATGTTCCAACACGTGTCAGTGCGCGCATGGCACGTGCCATTTCGTTAGTGGAGAATGCAGCTGCGAGCCTGGCTGGCAGGGTAAGCAACGATTGTTTGTTTGTTTGTTTCTTGCAAGGGCCGGGGACAGCCCCCATTCGGAGCAAAATGCACACTTCACACCTATTTCCTGGATCATGTATTTGCAATTCAACTTGTCGCATTTAAGTTCTGCTGACTTGGTCACGTGATTTAAAAACTGTGAACTGACCTGAGGCAGAAACTGTAAGTTTTTCAGTTACTGCCCTGGTCAGTTAAAAGTTTTGTGTCACGTGACTAACCCGACTCTAAACGACGTGTTAGAGAAATAGGCGGTTCAACGTCATCAACTCACTACATTGAGCTATGATAATGACGTCATCCTGCCCGCCTATTTCTCGCGCGAGGCGTTTAATCACTTTTCAAATGAGTAATTACTGGATTTTTTCAGGTGATGCGTGTGACGTGAGATGTTCAGACCGGACGTGGGGGGTCGGGTGTAACCAGACCTGCGACAACTGCTCTGACCACGGGTCTTGTGACCCCTCAACAGGAGAATGTTGTTTCTGAGATGATGCGCGGAGTATTACGCCGCGCGATGTGCTTTTTTACCAAAAAGTAAAATGTGCATCCTTGGGATTGATGAAGACGCGCATTTTACTCCTATGATATCTGTCGAAAGTACAGTACATTTACGCGTTTTATCGATTTGCCCCACACATGAGTTTGGACTAATTTCCCACCTTTCAACCAGGAGAATGTCTGTGCAGTGAGGACTGGCAGGGACGGATCTGTGCCGTGTACCGGGGAACAGCCCACTTCTTTCACGGAGTCTCCACCAGGTGGGTGCCTTCACCACTTCATTGTGAAGGAATTGTGCTATTGATGGAAATTCGGTTCGAAATCTCGAACTCGGTCGATTATAACTCCTGTGTCATATGTGAATGATCCCTAATATCCCTTTCGGTGAGATAGCAATGTTAACCTGGTGTATCGACGTGCCTGGGTACTTTTTGCGACGCAGGCCAGCGCGCAAATGAACTTTCTTTCAAAGACACATTTGCGCGCTATCACGCGGCACAAAAAGTACCCAAACGCGCCGTTGTATGCAGCGACTCAAAAATTCAAGACACCACGGTTAAGTAAAAGAATTGTAATCGTTGCTCCTTTCAGGGAGATAGCGATGTTAGGAGTTGTAATTGTGCTGCTCTCTGTATCACTTATCAGTGTCAGTATCAACGCTCACTACTGCCTCAAGGCTAACAGCAGACACAGCAAAAACGTCCGTGATATGCGAGCTGAACGAGTTGTTTTCAAAACGCTTGAACGCAAGCTAATGATTATTTCATTTTTCCGCTTATTGTGTTCATAATTATTTTACCTGCCTACGCGCTACGTACCATCCCTTCTGTAGATAATTTTCAAATGAAATTCTGGTAATATCAAGCAGTAGATTACTCAAATCGGCTTAGAGTTACAATATCCCAGGTCCGCGGCAGTTCCTCCTCGCGAGGCAGATCCCCGCGTCTTCCTGCGGCCGACATCACCGCCAGCGAACACGCTCAGCGGCAAATACCCATCTACAGAGAAATACACCGCGCTAAAGAGGTGAGGAGGAGAATTAGTGATTGTATAACCCAGGTGTCTCGATTTTTCAAGCACAGCGTATTACGCCGCGCCTGGGTGCTTTTTCGCTGCGCGTGACAGCGCGCTAAGTACTTTCAATGCAACACGCATTAAAAAAAGCACTCAAACGTGGCGTAAGGTCGAGACACAACGGTAATTGTTTGCCCAAAGTAAATTTCATCTTTTTCTCCAGTAGCAGGGGTAGTTCGAACTGCAGTTTGCGCGTCTTTTTTGTGCGCGGCGTACAGACTTGTTATTCACATGTCTATACGCCGCGCACACAAAGGAAGCGAAAACTGCAACCGTAAATTTCCGTGGTATTCCTCATGATTTCTAACGCTTCAGAACCCCAACACAATCCCCTTGGTGGCAAGGAAGCCTTCTCCTTCCACTCTCCGGAGGCAGAGTCAGAACGTTCTGGAAATGATCGAGCGGATGGAAGAGGAAGAATCTGAGGTGGACGACACTTCATTGCTCCTGAAGTGAGGTGGACGACACTTCATTGCTCCTGAAGTGAGGTGGACGACACTTCATTGCTCCTGAAGTGAGGAGGACGACACTTCATTGCTCCTGAAATGAGGCGGACGACACTTCATTGCTCCTGAAGTGAGGCGGACGACACTTCAGAACTCCTGCTTGCTCCTGAAGTGAGGAGGACGACACTTCATTGCTCCTGAAATGAGGCGGACGACACTTCATTGCTCCTGAAGTGAGGCGGACGACACTGCATTGCTCCTGAAGTGAGGCGGACGACACTTCATTGCTCCTGAAGTGAGGTGGACGACACTTCATTGCTCCTGAAGTGAGGAGGACGACACTTCATTGCTCCTGAAGTGAGGAGGACGACACTTCATTGTTCCTGAATTGAAGTGGACGACACTTCATTGCTCCTGAAATGAGGCGGACGACACTTCATTGCTCCTGAAGTGAGGCGGGGACTTCATTCATTATAATTGCTGCTGGACGTGAATTTTTCTAAGGATTTGCATTTCATTAAAACAATGTATATCTGATTCAATTGATGGATTTGTCTGGATGAGGATCCAATAATATGAAAATACCCTTTATTCCAAATTATATTCCATTTAAAATTTTAATGTACTACCCAATATTTTTTCTATTAAAAACATTTTGGATCAATTTCGACTCCTAATGCTTAGATAATCATTAGGTTCATTAAATGTATTTATTTTTAATCAGAGTTTTGTGTATCATTTCAAATGTCATTGTACTGTAGTTTGTTTTGTTATAATTGATTTCAATAAGAATGATGAGGTGATTAATTCTACAACTGCTTATTTATCAAATAACAGGGGCGTGTCGAACTCATATGTGCGCGGCGTAATCGTGCGCAGCTCGCTGCCTGTTAATTACAGGCAGCGCAGCAAGCCGCGCACATATGAGTTCGACACGCCACCGTAACACTTGACTTTATGTCCAGGAAATTAATGAAATTTTCGAGTCACATGGCACCATAATGGCCAACGGGTTTGTCGAATTCATATGTGCGCGGCTCATGATTTCCAGGCATTGAGCCGCACACGTTGGAGTTCGACATGCCACCGTATGTATACATAGTTGATTAAAGACAATTGCTAAACACTTATATATATCCCTGTTTGCGTTGCGCGGCGCGCTTCCTCAGAAGCGCCGTGCGCGTACACACACCTATGCGGGCTTAGGAATAAACACGTATATGTATATCCCTGTTTGCGTTCGCGTTTTAGTAACCAGGGGTGGTTTAGCGGCTTGCCGTGCACTCTGTGCGCGAAACCAGGGCCAGGGTCCTAGTTAGGCAAGCGTTGCGCGGCGCGTACACACACAAACCTATGCATTGTCTGACCTTTGGCAGTTCCTAAGCCCGCATAGGTGTGCCACGCGCGTACGCGCGCCGCGCAACGCAGACAGGGATATACGTGTTTAGCAACTTTGGCAGGCGCGTGCGTCCGCCGAAGGTTCCCCTAACCAGGCGCTTGCCGCGCCGCGCACTCCGTGCGCGTAACCAGGGTCCTGGTTAGGGCAAGCCGTAGGCTAAGGGGTCAGACAACTATAGGGACTTGCACGGTTCCTATCAGATAGGCCCCCAAGCAATCACTCCCGCTTGAGGGCTTACATATTTTCTTCCTAAGGCCGCATAGGTGTGTGTACGCGCCGCGCGACGATAAGAGGGATATACGCGTTTAGTCGTAGGATGTTACCCTACCCGCGCGCGCGGCGCAACGTTCCACATTTGGACGTCACTTTGCAACCTCGCCCGGGGTAGGGGGAAACTCGCCAGATTTTGCAGCAGAAAGTGCTGCACAATCTGATTGGTCGAGCGCGTACTACGTCATCATCATAAGTTAACGTATTGCGCTACGAAACGACGCGCGCGCACCAATATTGCAAAAAATTGTATGGTAGGGCAAATTGAGTGAAATTTATTGAAAAAACTTTTGTCAAATGTTACATCATTGGAAAGATCTCATTCTCAGCTATAAATTAAAAAAAGAATCGTGGAAAAAGATGCTTTGGATCGGGAGTTATGGGCGTTTTACTGAAATTTTGTAGCTGTCCTCCGCGAACATCGTATCTCTTCTTGCTCAAATAATCGAGCGCTATTGTTCCAGAACTTTCTCACCTCGTGTTTGCTAGATGTTAAATGCTTGCTTACGGTGTGTGATTGTTGCCGGTCATGAGCAATTCAGTCATGATTTAATCTTCCAGTCATGATTTTCATCTTTCTTTTGGGCTGTTCCTTGTGTGGGCGTTGCCGTTCTTCTTCTTTCTTCACTTCATGTCGAGTGTTTCGAATCTTTCAGTAATTTACAGCCATAGTTATAATCTTTTTCTGGGCTTTTGCTTGTGAGGGTGTTGCCGGTCTCAGATCTTTATTCTTTTTTCATTTCGAGTCGATCAATGTTTTGAAGCTTTTGCTCTTTCAGTTATCTTCAGGCATAATTCTAATAGATTAGAATTATGCCTGAAGATAACTTATGCCTGAAGGTAGCTTGCTTTTGCAATTAATTTGAGAATGTGATGGCGTTGCCGGTCTCAGATCTTTATTCTTTCTTCAAAGTAGGTATAGAGAATATCATGTCGAGTGTTCTGAATCTTTTGCTCTTTCTGCATTTTAGTTATTTTCAGTAATATTTTTAATCATTCTTCTGGGCTTTTGCTAATTGTGAGGGTTTTGCCGGTCTCAGATCTATATTCTTTCTTCATTTTAAGTCGAGTCTTTTGAATCTTTCAGTAATTTTCAGTCATGATTTTGATCTTTCGATTATAATAACATTAACCTGTTGTTGGTGAGGGCGTTGACATTCTTAGATCTTTAGGCATTCTTTCTTCATCTCTTCATGCTTTCATGCCATGTCGAGTGTTTTGAATCTTTCAGTCATTTACAGCCATAATTTTAATCTTTTGAGCTGTTGTTAAATGTGAGGGCTTTGCCGGTCACAGATCAATATATTCTTCCTTCATTGTATGTCTTGTAGGGGAGCGATGGGGCAAATGGGATAGTATACCAAATGGGACCCTTGCCATTTCTGGGAATTTACATGGGTTGGGATTACAATTTTTGTTGCCGCTGAATGGGTCAACGAGATAGTTCAATTAAACCATGAAGTCATTTCGGTAATTCAATCAGGCTCTTCTTCACACACATACTTCCTTACACCAGATAATGCGTTACGATATTGCTTGTTTTACTCCTATCATGACATGATTTGCATTGGAACATTCCCTTCATATTGGATTGCATTTAGTTCGTCATCATGTATTCTCCAGCGATTGATGTGTTTTTGGTTGATTAATGATGGTCTAATATGTTAATTAGCCATAATTGAATTGCCATATAATTTGTAAAATGGGATACTCATGAATTTGCAATATGGGATATCCCATTTGGCCATTTCACCATATCCCATTTGACCAACTATGTTTTTTATTCGATTGGGATATGGTTTGAACTTCATTATTTTACCATAAAAATGTATTCTGATTTCATTTGCACCTTCCAGGCATCCAAAAAATTTAGTTTAAATACAAGATGTTAAATGGGATACTGGAAGTTGGTGAAATGGGATATCCCATTTGGGCAATTTATGGGTCCCATTTGACATACTTTCACAGAAAAATCAAATGGGGGTTGGCCAAACGGGATGAGGCCACACCCACAAAATGGGCGGAGAATGGTGAAATTTGGTGTTAGTACACCAATCTGCATGCTTTATTGAGTATCTATGCAAAAAATTTCATGGAAATCGGCTAAAATGAAAGCTCTACAGACTTTAGAATTTTAGGGTCCCATTTGCCCCATCGTTCCCCTAATTTGAATCATTCACTCTTTCAGCTTTTCAGTCACAATTTAAATCTTTCTTTTGAGTTTTAGCTTGTGACTGTGAAATAATATTAAAAATGGCCATTGGAAGTCACTTGAGTTCAAAATGAAGTTTTTACGACCATTCTTTTTGGGGCATTATATGTTATAGACAATTGTATATTATACAATTGTCGCATGGACTTCGTCTTGGGCTCAAACGATTCCGCGTGATGAGGTAATGGCCTTGTTATTATACAATGTATAATAACAAGGCCATTATCATCACGAAGAATCCCAGACAAGTATGCATTGTCTGGACTAAGATGAAACTACTGCTGATCATTAACAGCTCGTGTATGGTGAAAAACAGTTTTGGCCCAAAGGCAAAACGTTTTCCTGAGCCTTTAGGGCATATAATGCTCATGAAGAACTGTATAAAAATATAAAAATATGACCATTGCAATTCGTTTGAGCCCAAGACCTTAAATTTGGAGCTCCTTGTTATTTATCATACCATAGCCTGAACTTTGTACAGTCATTGAAGCCAAATATAGCCTCTACAGGGATTCATTGATGAAAGCAATCAATCAATCAATATGTCGTATACATTTAAAATGAACATTGCAATTCCTCAAGCCCTAGATGAAGTCTCTAAGGCTTTCCTGTACCGAGATATGAAACTTCTGGTAATAAATGACTCATATATAATGGTGAAAAACAGTTTTTGACCCAAAACTTTTTCCTGTGCATTTTAGGACAAGGTTCATGGAAAATTGCATAAAATGTGGCCATTCAGATTCGTTTGAACCCCAGACAGTCTCTACGACTTTCCTGGACCGAGATATGAACTTCCTTGATCATAAATAGCTCGCGTATGGTGGAAAAATCAGTTTTTGGCCGAAAACTTTTCTCATGAGCATTTTAGAACATATCTTTATGAAAAGTTGTATAGAAATGTGGCCATTGCGATTCTTTTGAGCCCAAGATGAAGTCTCTACGACTTTTGTGGACCAAGATATGAAAATTTTGCTGATGAATGAAACAACATGGTGAAAAACAGTTTTGGCCCAAAACTTTTCCTGTGCATTTTAGGGCATATCTTCATGAACAATTGTATAAAAACATGGCAATTGCGATTCGTTTAAGCCCAAGATGGAGTCTCTACGACCTTCCTGGACCGAGATATGAATTTTCAGCCTATGCGCCTGAGGGCAATTAGAAAATAGGCCCCACAGGGTTCATAATACGTTTTTAAATTGCGTACCTAGATGATTCTTGCTCAGAATTGAATAACAAAAGACCCTCCATCGAGAAATTCCGTGGACAACATAGTGCATACTCAACACCTCTCTGCTACTAGAGTATTAGCTCATGCGGCTGCCATCATTCGCCGTCCGTAGGACGGGAACCGACTAGTGTATATAACGTAAAAGTGCAAGTGTATAAAAGTATATATTAAGCAGAATGTGTACACTGTACAGCATGCAGCAGAAAACAAAGATTCACCTCCAGCGAATAGAGTTGAGGTTCGTTGATAACGTGGGATTTCATTGACAAGTTTTCAAGAAGGTCTTTACCGTTCCTACACGCTCTGAATAGAATACATGCGTTCAAAGACAGAACTCAGGGGTGAGAGTCCCAGGGAAAGATGAATTCTATCACAAATCACTCAATTCAAAGGCAATTGGGAGCGATGCCAGCATAAGAATAGACATTGTTACAGGACGGGAAGCCCGAAGTCGAGGGCCATTTGTCACACTGACAAGTGTAAAACTACCAATGTTCGCATACCAACAAATTCCTAAAAATAGTATACCTTTCAGTCACATATTTATTTTGTGTTAAATTCTATGCGGCCGGAAGGGAGTACAAATACACTGTGGTAAAAAGGAGCGAGTGAGCTTACGCATATGTGTGCAGTTTGCTCGATTGACAGAGGGCTCGATTAAGACGCACAAATTCTATCGAAAGTGCATAAAAATTTTGCGTATTTATGGAGCCCTCCGTCAATCGAGCGATCTGCACACACATACGTGTGACCAATCAGGGATGGACCGGGTCCTCAGCACTCGCTCTCATTGTGGTCACGCGTGATAAAATAGCGCTCTGATTGGTCAATGGGTATATAATGGGTAATTCCTCCCCACCTGAGGTACTCGTTGAGGAAGTAGAGCTGGTAACGGAGCGCCCGGGCCACCTTCATCTCAGACACCGTCTTGTACAAGTTGTGGTTAATGTCTTGGATACAATACCTGCCGGGGTGATGGTGGGGATAACTTCGCATTATTCATTAAGGTATGCATTTAAATGAGGCCTTTGTCATTGCCCAAAGATGGTATAATTCATATAATTATAAAACAGCATTATCGTCCGATTCCGGTGTTCTTAATCGTTGAACAACGATGAAGAACACCGGAATCGGACGATATAGCTCAAACACAAATGCAATACTTTTCAAAAGAAAGCAAGCGCCCAGCGGAGCCGACAACTATTTTGAGATTAAGTCGAGATTCGAAAATGAGATATCTCTAACTTCAGCAACCTAATAAGTACCTACAGTGGTTCAGAGAACATTCGACTGAGGAGATCATCTGCGAAGTTACTGACTCTCTGCTTCCTGAAGTCCCACTTGTGTAAAATGCGAGAGGGAATGTACGCCATTTTCTCGTGGTGACAAGAGTGACAGAAGTACTTGCCTGAAAGATAGGAGGTAAGGGAGTCAGAAAAACTTGTCTGTAAGATGGGAGGTGAGAGTGACAGAAATACTTATATGAAACATGAGATGCAAATAATGGAGATAAGGGTTGAATACATATCGTGATTGACCATTAAATTCAATTTTTCAATTAAAATTCGAGCAAAATTTCTCATAATAACTGCGAAGAAATGCGTAATGATCTTACCCAAGTATGCACAGTATCTGAACCAGCTGGCCAGAGTGGTGTCAATCTTCATTCCGCATCCAGCACACCTGTACCCGCAGCGAGCCAGAACCGACTGAAATCGTTGGTGATGAAACATTGTAAAATATTTCCTAGGAGCGACAAAAACTAAGATGTCACTGAATGAAGTACTTTAAGTTGATGGTTGAGTGAAAATTACGCAGGTGTTGCGACCTTGAGAAATGAGTATCATTCTAAAATTTCCGATCACGCGGCGCCATGTACGTACGTGAATATATCAGCAGCACGCACGTACAAATGACGGTCCTGTGGAAATTCCAGACGCCGATCTGAGAAGTGGCAACACCTGTTATATTATTCAGGTTTGAGAGAGTATATT
Organism: Beroe forskalii; assembly: GCA_011033025.1. NCBI lineage: Eukaryota > Metazoa > Ctenophora > Nuda > Beroida > Beroidae > Beroe > Beroe forskalii. The sequence continues at coordinate 54,761 of WFMF01000258.1, read as the reverse complement.
TCGTCAAATTATATTCAGCTTTTACCTTTCTGGTGGCATGCGGGTGCATGTTGTAGATAATCTGAGCCCTGGGAGGTGCCCAGTCCTTGGTTCCTCGCATTCTTATGGTGGAGGGTAGGGTGACGTCAGACAGAGCTCGGTGAGGCAAGGAGTCGTGTGATTCGTGTCGAGACTTACCCGAGACAAGCCAGTCCAGCTCAGCACTTTCCTGCAACAGAGATAGGGTGTCACGTTTGAAAACTTATGGTAATAAACTTCTTTTAATACAGGAAACGATGAACCATATCATGTGTGAGATGTGTGCTTATGGATGATCGATAAACATACTCGATCGATGTATGTACACACATAAGGATGACTTTGAAAATATGTTTCTCGTAAGAAAGAGAAACATGACCGCAGAAGAGCTGAAAGTGCAGGCAAATAACCCCTGGAAATACCTCTGGCGAGAATCGGAGAGTCTTGAAGAGCTGTCGCGCAATAACGTGAGGACTGTTCTGATTGCTGGTTTGATTCTCCGCGAAGCGCTCCAGAACGGTTGATATGGAGTAGTCACTGAGAGAGTTGACGGAGGGGGTGTCCGTGTCAACGACACTCACCCAGTCTGATAACTCAGTACTGCTGTCTCTGAAGGGCGAGAAGATAGCTAAAGGGCGTTATAATAAGCAGAAGAAAAGATCAAAAGAGGCTCAGTATTCAAACAAATCTTTCAATTGATACATCAAACAGTATCAAATTAGTGATAGAAATAGGTGGGTTGAGAAAACATAAAACCCTTCAAAACGGACCTACTGAGTTCTGTAAGGGACACTAACCTGCTCACAGGGACACACGCACTTTTCCTAACAATAGCAGGACTGATGGGAGATGAGGTGGTAGGAGTCGTGCAGCTGGTTTGAGCAGTGAGCGAGTAGGCGTAGTCTCTGATACTGTCTGATAGCGTGTCCTCTTCGTCGCTGTAGTGATCATCCTTGTATCGGAGTTGCTGCAACGCACACATGATCGACTCTGCTACCTGGAAGGAAATGGTTTGAAATACGAAATGAAAGTTCCTTAGGGAGCGAGTCGAAAATTGAAATGATACGAGAAAGTTTGAAAAACAGGAGCTTTTTGATGATAAAGATGGTAAAGAATAATTGTGTTTCATGGTAAAGAATAATTGTGTTTCATGGTAAAGAATAATTGTGTTTCATTCCTCGATAAAGCTCTCAACGTACTAAGGATTACCAGCACGGGGCAGTTGACCACGGCTATTGTTATGAATGCGAGGGAGGACGAGACTGCAGTGTTGTTGCGTGAATCCGTGTTCTTGATCAGCAGTCTCGTACGGCACATGACGGACTACAAGACCACCTCCCACAGTGTTGCAGCGGAGTTGATCGATGCTCAAAAGACTATCATCAAACTCCAGTCAGAACTGATATCAGTGAAGGATGAGCAGCTGGAAGGGGTCAAGACTACGGTTCAGACGTCAGTGGCGAGCACTGTGAAAGAGGAGTTCAAGTCTTATAGCGCAGCTGTACAAGGTAACGTGAAGGAGAAACCAGTCAGCCAGACAGTCTTGAAGAAAGTGGTACAGGACGTAGTGCAAGGAGAGGACCGCGCCAAGAACGTCATGATTTTTGGCCTCGAAGAAGAGAAAGACGAGGAGCTGGCTACCAAGGTCGAAGAGATGTTCCAGTCCATGGGAGAGAAGCCCCGCATTGAATCCTGCCGTGTTGGACAGAAGAAGTCGGGTGGAGTCACAAGACCAGTTAAAGTCACAACAGCGTCATCGACCGTTGCTGAGCAGATCTTGGTCAAGTCCCGAAAGCTCTGTCTGCTTGAGAAGTACAAGAAAGTGTATGTCAACCCAGACAGGTCGCCGGAGGAGAGGGAACAGAGGAGGGAACTGGTGAAGGAGGTGAAGCGGTTGTCGGAGGAGGACAAGGAGAAAAGACACTTTATCAGGAACGGTAAAGTGTGTAGTGTTCCAAGGAGTGCTACATAGTGACTTGTGTTTACTGTGATATTCAGGTGGAGACTTAGTCAGCGTGATATTATGATTTTTAGTGTGGTTGTGCATGATTACTGATGATTTTCTAGTTTCTAGATGTTAGTATACAGGACTTGGTAGTCCTCACGAGCGTTTAGACACTATTGTTCGTTGAGTAGAGTTTAAATCACATTTTTTCTCTTAATTGGTGTACAGTGCCCTGCAGAGGGTCTTTTCATATTAATGCTACTAATTATATTCATTTATTTTCTGCCCATAAAAGCGGCACCCCTCCACGGAGGATTTTCAAGCAAATTTAAAAGATCTGTACCTCAAAATGGGCATTTTCTCGTTCCAAAGCCGAGACAGCATCGCTTCCCACGGATGTGATTGCTTGTAACCAAGTGGGTTCCGTGTCATTTTCCATCACGTTTCATCCATTCTGAGGGGTTGGGAAATCATCAATTCGAAAAACGTAAGATTCGGTGACGTAAAATCTACAAAAGTGTGAAATGTTCGTTCGTGCGCGCAAAATAGGTTACGTTTTACGCAATACAGTACAATTTCAATAACGTTAAGCGCAAAATGAGAAGACCCTTTTTGACAAAGTGGCAATAAATTTCAAGAATTCGAATAAAAATTACAGATAAACTATACATGAATCTGAAATGAAATAATTAACAATGAAATAGAATATAAAAAGCAGTAAATTCCATCAAGAAGGGGCGTCTTTTCCTATGGCTAAAAGCTTCAGCTTGGAAGCAATGTTAGCCGGCAACATCGGCAAATGCTGCTCAATTAACGGTTTAAATTCCACCCCAGCATAAATGTACTTAATATAATACATGTAGTCAACAAATAAATCAGGGTTAGATACACTGTTCTCTCCTAGGAGATTAAACATCGCTTGATACAACGCATACAAAGTTTGATTCCTCACCGGCGGATTTCTGAACAAATGGCAGAGGAAGGGGGACACAAGTTTCATGATATAGACAACCTTCGATTCATTCGAAAAGAGGGCCAAATTCTGCGTGATGAACTCGGGCAAATACCCGATTTTATCTGCCTTGCAGTGCTGAAAGAAGGAGTGAACTAGAATCAGGATATTGTTAGCTTTGTTATTCCACAGGACACCCCCCACATTCCCTTCACTTTCGTAGAAATTACTCTCGTCTTTGATAACTTCTAGAATCTTCCTGTAGACTGCATGAGAGAAAGCGACCGGTAAGGCGGACAGTAAGATACCCAACGTATTGCACAGATCTGGCAGTTGTCCGGTGGTATTGGTAAGTGCGATATCCACTAGTTTAGTCCCTATATTGAGTCTATGTTCTGACAGTAGTTCAGGAGGTGATTTGACAGGAACTAGTGCAGGAAGAGGAATACTCATTAATTCTATAGCTGTCAGGTAGAGCATCATACAGACAGGGTTACCAAACTCATTGAAACGCCAGTCAATAGAACTGAACTCAGGGCCGTCACTAGATTTGATCACATCGTTCATTTTAGTGACTAATTCTAAGTAGTAGCCAGGCGATGGTTCCCATTTACAAACAGATTCATCAGACTTGACGTAAGCTAGGAATTGGGCTGACAAGAAATCCATGGGCTTACAGATTTGGTGCTCCAAGTAGGACCTAACTAGCAACCGTTTCTCTAAATCCCTCTCCGATGCCAGCATCAAATCGTAGTAAAACAGGGTGTTGTGCACGTACGTGATAGGAGCATCATGATACGCAAAAAGCCCTGAAAACATCCGTAAAATGTCTATCAACCAAGTCCTACTGTTCTTAGGCGGCAACTCTATCATCCTATGAATAATGATATCAAACACAGGCACACACCTTAGACAAAGATTACTGAAGTAAATAGGCAGATGCACATTTCCGCCCCTCTGATCCATGAAATCATTCCTCATCCAGTACTGGTGTTCCGGGAACTTGCTGTGATACTTGTAGTGCATATCACTCCAATCCCCAGTTCTCCAGAAAGCAGGGGTAGCTTGAGTGATAAACGCATCACATCGCTCTCTGAAGTGAGCTTTCTTGATCAGCAGGTTGTAGATTAAGTAGAAGGAAATGTTAGCATCCTGTTCGGAGTACTTGTGGAGGGATAGAATTGTCAGGAGGGTGTCAAACGGCATGATGTAGTACCGGAACACAAACTCAGACAGAGTGTTTGCCATCTTCATGAAGATAGTGTTAGCCTTCTAAACAAAACACTCCACTTTCCCAAGGAAAGTACATCCCTACACAAAGTACTGATCGAGCGCCTCCTCTTTAGTCCTTGGTTTGCGCTGTCCCCTGCCCCTCCTCCCTCCTCTTCTGCCTCCCCTTCTCCTCCTCTTGAACTGCTGTCTGGAGAGTTCTACAAGGGGGGCCAGCTCAGAGTGGCAGATCACACATCCAGTCACTTTGTGCTGTGAGTCACTGAACGGCGTTTTCTCCTGGGGGGTTAAGTTTCATATGACATCCCTGTGTCAGCCGCATGTCCAACAATCCAACATACCTCCCATTATGAAAATACTAAATGAGACATGGATATTGAAGAGTAAGTAATTTAGTACTGTCCAGCAATAAATCAGCAATGATTGACACTGTAAACCGTAAGCAATATTTCAGCAAAGATCTTAAGCATTTCAAACCAAAGTAACTTTCAACTGACCGGGTTGAACTCGACAGTGATGAAAGAGCTGCCGCAGTTCTCACAGTCAGAGTCGGGGGACACAGTGAGTCTGACAGCCCCGTTGAACAACTTCACCACGCACGTGCACTTCTGAGTGTTGCAGCTCATGCGCCAGAGAGGACCTGGGGTAGGAGGTACAGGTAGGCAGTAAACATACGTAAAAAAATTATAAAGAGAGGTAAAAGTGTACTCTACGAATGAATGTTCGATTCAAATTATCTCATCATTCACAATAACGTGAGTACTCCTGTGACTCATGAAACCTGAGTTAGGGTCCAGGACCAGCTCCCCATCTTCGCAGGTTTGGCAGGAAGTAACAGTGAGTTGGGGGGCAGCATTGGGACAGGTCAGGGTGGGGACACCGGTTACAACCCGAGTTCTTCTCCATGTCTTCTATCTGATGGAGGTGAGGGATTTTTTACGAACTGTGTAAATAAATTGTTTAGTGTTCAGTAAATTGAGTTTGACTATCATCTTATCTAATTATTTTGAACGCATTGATAAATGATCACATTGTTAAAAATTCGAGATCTGATCGTCAGCAAAGACAGCAGTATTTAAATAGGATACCTGGAGTTTACATGGAAGATACCAATAACAAACCTCTGGGAAGTTGTAGCAGTAAGGGCAGAGAATGAAGGATTTCCCTCCAGCATTGAACACCACCAGTTCAAACTGATCCAGAGGACACACGTTGCCCTGGTACAGTTTGATGCTGCCACCCTGAGGGAGCTTGTAGGTTGCTTCGCAGTGTTTACAGTGCAGCCTCATCGGAGCTTGACTGATCAGCTTCATGTACCGAGTACAGAGCCCACACTTACTGATAGACTTCCCAGTGTCAGACAACTTAGTGAAACTAGCTTCAAACAGCTGGTCCATGTAGTCTGTGTTCTCCACAAAGTACTTGAACTTGGCTTGGAAGGCTGTCACTGCATGTGCAAGGACCATATCAAAGTTAGCTTTCCCAGTTGCAATCAGGTCAAACTGCTTCTCAATCTCAGACCTCATGCTGGGTTTGACCAGGTCAGGGTCTATTTTCTGGTACCCGTGGACAAGGAGGATGCCTAAAGTGTTAGGAACTAGTGTCCGACCTCCTGCAATTGTAACGAAGTTCCTTTCACAGATATTGTTAATGTGAACTGGTATACTGGCATCTGTACCAATGCCATGTTTTTCCATGAGGGTGATCAGATCTGATTCAGTTAGATACCCAGGGGGCGAAGTTGCTTTCTGGACCACTTTCGGTTCTCTGAAACTGTACTTTGCACCCTTAACAAACTCCACTGGCAACAGACTGTCCTCCATTTTTTGCCAGTGCAGTACTTCAGTAAACCCAGGCTCGATAACTTTGGAACCACTGCAAGTAAAAACTTCTTCACCGATAGTGAAAGACACATCAATTTTTTCATATGAACAATCGCTGGATAATGATGCAATGAAGTTCTGGGTGACCAGAGAGTAAATTCTCCAACCATCGCTCCCCAGTTCTGCTTCAGAAGCTGAACGTAGAGGAGTAATGGGAGGATGATCCCCATGGTCTGTTCCTTTCCTGGGTGAGTTGATTCCATTGGCAAGGATGTCCCTCACAAAATTCCCCCAAGAGGGATTGTTTTTCTGAGTGGCTAGTGTTCCTTTCAGGTCAAAATTGGCAGGGTAAGAGGTAGTCTCTGTCCGAGGATAAGAAATGTAACCTGAAGTATACAGGCGCTCTGCAACTTGCATGGTGTGTTGGGGCCCCATCCCTAAACCAGACGAGGCAAGTCTCAGCATTTCCACAGTGTTCATAGCTTGGGGTCTCTGTTTCTTATGCATGCTTCGTTTTACTGATGTCACAAAAGCATGTGTTTGTTGCTTCAAAAGCAGCACCAGTATATGGGCACACTGCTGATCAAATATCCTACCACGAGAATGTAGCAAGGCAATATCAGCTCCATCCACAACAGCACTGGTTTCAATAACCCAATATGGTTCTGGCGTGAATTTCTGTATTTGATCATGTCTTTCTACACAAAAGCCTAATGTAGGAGTTTGACAAGGCCCATAAGAGATTAAGGTACTGTCTAAATCACCATATTTACCTTGAAAATACTTAGTCTGGAAACGTGTGAAAGCACACCCTAGCCTGAGATCTAGATTTTGGCGAGCATCAACTGACAATGATTCATTTATATTAGGTTTGCCTAGGTTATTAAATGCCCTTTTAATATCCACATCTGTGATTGCTGAAAACTTAGCCCTTAAAATATTATCATCACTAATTTTATTGACTTGTTGGATAGCATCTATGACCTCAAAGCATATGTTTTCACCTTCCCTATCACAATCCAACCATAAAACAAGATGTGAAATAGTCCTTCCCTCAGCTTGTAGGTGATCGACAATATGGAGCTTAGGCATGGCTTCTTTCTGCACTGTTTTAGCACTGAACAACTCTGATGGATCAACAGCATCCCAGTTGTTATATTGAGAGCTGAAAATGACATTGAAATACATGGGGAAACAGCTTATAGTTTATACTACAAATACAATAATTGAATGTTATAAATCTAAATAGTATGATCAGATAAGGTCATATTCCAATGATAACAAAATGATTAATTATCAGTTTATAATCAAAAGATAAGTAATTTTAAAATTGATAGATATATTGCCACATATTAAAACCACTGTATTTTTCAAATAAATCATCAGCAATACAAACATTCCATCCTATTATAGGGTTTCTTCTACAATTACCTGAAGTCAAGTGACATGACATGGCCACATACTGATGTCATCTTCAATTTCACATGTTCACCTTTGAGAGAGCCTTCAAATTCATGGATAGGACAAGATCCAGATCTGAAATAGAAACATTGGCATCCAATAATTCATATGGGTATTGGAATTTGTTGCACTTTGTGACTTATGCAATGATAAAAACTGCAAACTGGTGTAAGCATTTGCTATTGCTTATCCCAGTCAGTAATATAATAATAATAATATCAATTTTTGTTTTACAACAATTATTCAAGAGGATTTGGTTCTAAAAACATGCCCACAATACCCAAATTACCTGCCTTTTTTAGTAATGATGTTGTTTCCAGAGAGAATCTTAGCTATAGATGCAGCAAGGGATGGCTTCTCAGCAACCATCAAGACTGTTTTCATGGTAATGCTTATCTTCAATCCCCCTTTATACTTTTATGAGCTTTGGAACATATCACTAAAAAGCTTAAAATGTGTAGAAAATCCTCAATTTGATATAAGACATACAAATATATGGATATTATGAAACATATTTACCCATGATAAGGGCTAGGCAATGATCATCCATGAATAAAATGTTTATGGTTACATAATAAAGTCTGAATCTTCATGAGTGATGAAGGCTAGACAGAGGTGAAAAAACTGATAGAACATGGCAACAGGACAATGATCAGCTGTGCCACAACAAGGTACTCTCTTAATTGTAATATGCTTTTGTTAGAAATGTTAAACAGGATATAGGGGGGAGTGTCACTGTCCCAATTGTCCCAATTGTCCCTGTCCCAATTTACTTTTTTTTGAGTTTGGGACTGGTTTTTGGGACAATTGGGACAACTGGGACATTTGGGACAATTGGGACAATCGAAAAGTTGAAAAAATCAGCCATCTATCATTTAAACATTGATCAATGTTTTTCTATCATTGAAATAAAAGTTATATTCATACTACTATGCTAATAAGTACGAGTTTTGGTTGTGTGCCGCTATGTAACAAGCTGTGGGACAAAAACACTAAACTGCCACTCAAAAATGCAATCATTTGAGCCCCAGTTGTCTCTGTCACTTTTGTCCCAATTGTCCCAAATGTCCCATTTGTCCCAAATGTCCCATTTGTCCCAGTCCGTATTCACTTTTTTGAGTCCCATTTGTTCCATTTTCTCTGTCACATTTGTCCCAATTGTCCCATTTGTCCCAAATGTCCCAATTGTCCCAGTCCGAATTCACTTTTTTGAGTCCCATTTGTTCCATTTTGTCTGTCCCATTTGTCCCAATTGTCCCATTTGTCCCAAATGTCCCATTTGTCCCAATTGTCCCTGTCCCAATCCACTTTTTCTTGAGTTTGGGACAATTGGGACAGTGAAACCCCCCCCCGATATAAATGTGCAACACTTGAAACAATAGATATAATGCATATTTGAAGATCATTTCAGTGAAGATATGTAATATAAAAAGGTTTAGAATGCAAATGATACAATCGGAAACAGAAGCAGTTCTTACCTTAAGGTTAGGAGGTTAGCAATACCTTAGAATCTGTCTCAATCAAAATAAATAGAAATTGAATATTTTTGACCCAATCTCGAGAAAAATTGAGTCAATAATATAAAGTACCCTTAGGTCAAGGTACCAACTTTGGTTGCTTTCACAATATACATTACCTTAACTAATACATTTACATCATATCAATTAATGTAATTTACAAATAAAAAATATAAATTAAAAGCTGATTTACAGAGAAAGAAATTTTCACAGAAAGTAATGTATTTTTATCAACATTACAATACAATTAGAATACAAAACAAAATAATTCCTTTTCTTTTCCCTTTAATTTCCCAATTTTAACAATTTTAAACTTAACCCAGTTGCCCCAGCCCATCGGAGTGCCGCGCGCGCTCGGGGAAGGATACCAGCCCGCGGCGCGCAACACTGTACAAGGTACATACATAATACCTTCACCTTGTCAGGCGTTGTCTGACGTTGAAATGATATTGGCCATGGGTCTGACGACGTCAGACAACCTTCACTTGTCAGTCGTTGCCTGACCCCCTCGCGCGCGCGAAATAATGGGTCTGACGACGTCGAAGACTACCTTCACCTAACCACAAACCAGGTGCTAACGCGACGCCGATCAGCGAAGCTGAAGGAAGAGCGACGGCGCGCGCCGCGCGCAAAAGAGGGCTCTGGTTATAGTAAGTGCATACTTTCAGTGCGGCAGTGTCCAGTGTAAAGCACCTCGGGAAAAGCACTCAGCTTCAGGCGCCGCGCCGCGCCACGCGCGGCACAGACCGCGGCGGCCCAACTTCAAACTAAAGGATCTGTTGTCAATAACGTTGCCTGACCCCCCCCCGGCCTGACGCGCGCATCATTTGAAATAATGGGTCTGGCGACGTCATACAAGGGATCTGATTAAAATATAAAAGTTCTGAAAGATGTTTATACATCGTTGTACTTGAAAATCAACATGATCCCATAAAAACATAAAGTATTACGTACGGTAACGGCGGGTAATGCAATGTGGTGATCAGCAATTAGCTCCAAATGAGTCAGACTGTTACAGCTGTAGATAATTTGTCAGGCGTTGCCTGACCCCCTGACGACGTCAGACAATAGATAATGGCGTGCAGGCTTCATCCAATATCTAACTCAGCTTTCAAGGTTTAAATTGTGAGAGCTTTTCCATGAGGAAGACCCCCAGTAGTCACCACCGAGCAGTCTAGCACCAGAGTATAGCATCATCAAGTGCAGTGACCACCTACCTGTATTAAACTGAAAAGTGCTCATTGGTCTTTGATCTTCACTACAAACGTCAAAATATTAACTGTCACGCTTAGTGAAGAGAAATAGAAGATAAGTTGATAAATCTGGGTTACTTTTTGTTCTTTTACTAATTAATCAATTTGCTATGCAATCATCTTGGTGTGACTCACTTAGATCCTATTGCTCTCCATGCTGAAATAAATTTCTTTCTCTAAATTTCTTTCTCCTAAAGGGATTGGGTATAATGGTTTGGAGAGAAGTCTTGCAGATTGATATGATTCGAATTTTCTACCATTGCTTTCACCTTTTAGGTTCGATCAAAATTCTTATTTAACAGTAATTTATAAAATTTGTTTTACACCCAGTTTGTTCTATAAATGATTGATTGAAAACCCTCCGTGGAGGGGTGCCGCTTTTATGGGCAGAAAGTAAATAAATATAATTAGTAACATTAATATAAAAAGACCCTCTGCAGGGCACTGAACACCAATTAAGAGAAAAAATGTGATTTGAACTCTACTCAAACAAACAATAGTGTCTAAACGCTCGTGAGGACTACCAAGTCCTGTATACTAACATGTAGAAACTAGTAAATCATCAGGAATCATGCACAACCACACTAAAAATCATAATTTCACACTGACTAAGTCTCCACCCGAATATCACAATAAACACAAGTCACTATGTAGCACTCCTTGGAACACTACACACTTTACCGTTCCTGATAAAGTGTCTTTTCTCCTTTTCCTCCTCCGACAACCGCTTCACCTCCTTCACCAGCACCCTCCGCTGCTCCCTCTCCTCCGGCGACCTGTCTGGGTTGACATACACTTTCTTGTACTTCTCAAGCAGACAGAGCTTTCGGGACTTGACCAAAATCTGCTCAGCAACGGTCGATGACGCTGTTGTGACTTTAACTGGTCTCGTGACTCCGCCAGGCTTCTTCTGTCCAACACGGCAGGATTCAATGCGGGGCTTCTCTCCCATGGACTGGAACATCTCTTCGACCTTGGTAGCCAGCTCCTCGTCATTCTCTTCTTCGAGGCCAAAAATCATGACGTTCTTGGCGCGGTCCTCTCCTTGCACTACGTCCTGTACCACTTTCTTCAAGACTGTCTGGCTGACTGGTTTCTCCTTCACGTTACCTTGTACAGCTGCGCTATACGACTTGAACTCCTCTTTCACAGTGTTCGCCACTGACGTCTGAACCGTAGTCTTGACCCCTTCTAGCTGCTCATCCTTCACTGATATCAGTTCTGACTGGAGTTTGATGATAGTCTTTTGAGCATCAATCAACTCCGCTGCAACACTGTGGGAGGTGGTCTTGTAATCCGTCATGTGCCGTACAAGACTGCTGATCAAGCACACGGATTCACGCAACAACACTGCAGTCTCGTCCTCCCTCGCATTCATCACAATAGCCGTGGTCAGCTGTCCCGTGCTGGTAATCCTTAGTACGTTCAAAGCTTTGTCGAGGAATGAAACACAATTATTTTTTACCAATTCTTGCATTTCTTGGTGCTGGGCATCTTTTGTACTTCTACACATAGCCACACAGTAACGGTGTAAACTTTGCTGCTATATCAAACGTGCTGATAAGCGTACTGATAAGAGAGCACTAATTAGCAATGAATGAAAAAGTGATATACTGTAATAAAAAATTTACTTTGCTCATTTAAAATTCAAATGGCCTGGATCATGATTCAATGCTCCATCTTGAGAGATGCTTCACCTGAGATTCAGGGTCAAAATTTGCTTTTCCCTAGAATTTGCCTTTTCCTTGAAAATGAGGCTGTGTGCTTGTGGCATTACAACTGTGTGAATTCTTTAAGATTAATGTATTTTCATTTATCTTAAGCAGTATGTAATAGTATCCCTTTTAATCATAATGGCTGTATTTATGCCATTGTGTCTATCTTGAGAACTTAGCCAGGCCTGTGCTGTATTATATCGTGTGGAAGGGTGTCAAAATTCTTTTTGCTTATGTTAATTGAAAATTATCAACCAACCCATCAATCAGCCATGACATATTGGATAATATCACTGCAATATTTTATAGCATTCATATTTCATACTTTATAGCAGATAATAAACAAATAGTTTGTACCCTTATGAGCTCCATCTAAGTGCCTATGTCTTGTATGACTGAGGTTAAGCATGACCTAACCTCATTGACCAAGCCCCACCTGAATAAAAGTTATGGCACCCTACAATGGAGCATTTGGTGTTGTTGTCCGCTACTTCAAACAGAATAATTGATTAATAGATTCAGTATCTTAACATGTCATACAAGCCATTTAAGTGCTTGTTATAGTCCAGATTTATACACATAAACGCCATCTCTTTTTAGATGTCAAATTGTGACAAGAAAGATCCAAAGAATCAAAAAGATGGAACAAGGTATTTAGTGCATTATAATTCATTCATTGTACTGAGGGTAACATTTAAGTGTTTCAGTTGTCGGTTGGTATCATTAAAGGTATATTAAATATACCTTTTGAGAGACTTACATAGATTAATTTTGAGAATGCCTTGTGGAATTCTTACTTCCCATGCTTTTATAAACTAATTCTAAAAGTAGAGATCATGTATATTCATGGAGCTGCAGGGCTCAGCAATCCAAGAATGATTCTCATCTCTCAAAAATGCAACACCTCTGTTATAATGTTGGTTATGTTGTTGAGACTTCGTTTAACATGTGGTTGATTGTCTGGTAGCATTCAAATAGTATTTGCTAATCATCTTTAGCACTCTGTTATAACTTCCTGTTAATCAATTCTTACTTTTTTAAATTTCAGAGTATTCAAGAAAATGTGTCTAGATGGAAGGTAAGCCTTGAATAGAATGAGCTTTTACAGGAAATATATCAGTTCATTAGTAGCTTATGTGATCAAGTCAGCACCCTCACTTATGACAATCAGTTAGAATTTATATGAAATCAAAACATTTTGAAAAAAAGGCTTATTATTTATTCAATCACCTATATTTCAATTGTTTCATCTCAGATCTCTACTTACATTGGGACTAGGGAATTTGTGGACTATGTTGGTCATATCGATCCAGTTGGTAGGTTTCATATAGTTTCATGACATGCTTGCACTTAACACTGTTAGCCAAAATGTGTCAAATTCTTAACTTTGTTCTAACTTTTTTCTCATTTTTAATATGCCTTGTCTATAGAGCTATACCATGATAATATGCCATGAAATGTACAATGCAAGTATGCAGACCTACTATCCATCACTTTCAATCTTTTGATATTAGCAGTTAGGCAACTGATTCTCAGTTATGAACTATGCTTGGACCATTATCATCTAAATATCTAATTTCAGCTGCAGTATTATTAATTCATGAAATGGACTGGTTCACTGAAAATCCAGGTAAATTCACGATCTTTATTTTGGACAAAATAGAGTGCTATTATGCCAATTGGCCATTTTTTACGTCCTTAGTTACTCAATAGAGTTAATCAGGTTCTTTATAAAAGTATCACAGCATTATTCCAGTACTCCAGTAGCTCTTTAACTCAGCCACACACTTGAAGCATTCTCTGTAAATATCAGTATCTTTTTCAGAATATAAGGTTTATGCAGAGATTATAGCAACTTTCCGATATGGCAGGGATGATTTGGACGTTCTTGGAATAAACTTCAAGAAGGACTTATACACAGTGAGTCTGGCTGATATATTTGGTTAAAGCGTGGTACAATCCCTATAATAATTATTCTATTATTGTAGAATGTAACCCCATGGCTGACACAAAATAATGGCCCTTTCTCAACAATATTAATTGAACAATTTGCAAATATTTCCTCTGAGCCATGACACCATTGTTAACTATTGGTCTATTGAATTACTATTGAAGTTAGTCAATTATAATGAAGGTAGAGAGTTCAAATTTCAACGTACAGTTTTTAAAACCAAGAAAACTGCAAATTCATATTATTATATGCCATACCTTAGGAGGTGCATTTATTTGGGATAAAATTTCGGTGTTTCAAATTTTGGTAGGTTGAAAATATGGGGATTTTTCTAGTCTTACTCTTGTTAACATATGATAATGACGTCATTTCGAAATTTCATGGTGGGTGAAAAAATGGGGATTTTTCTGAAAAATCCCCAAATTACAACCTTTATAAATAAACCTCCTAAGGTACCTTCAATTTAACCCTTTACTGTTCATCTAGAATGTGTACGCCATAATCTGAATGTAACTTTCAGCTGAATGTAACTTACAGCTGACATTTGAAAACAGATCTTAATTCCTCTGCTTTAAGTTCCAATGAAAAGGTTCCCAGCTGCTGCGTATTACACAATCACCTATTGAAACAATGGGAAAGCCGGTAGCGCTAAACCGCTCTCTACCCCTCTCCTTTTAAGCAATAATTACATGTTAAAGTGTTGGTCAGTAATTAGGGGTGTCACAGGCTATTTATAGAGCCATATCCCCGGAGTAACGGGAGAATGATGACTCTATGATCGTAATTCACATACGTTATACTGGAGTTATACTGGAGTATTAGGCATTATCTTACACCTGCTTTGGAGTGTACATGTATACATTTATCTTGTATACATTGTACATTTGTACTCGGTATACTGTACACAACACACGTGTTCAAGATGCACATCGTTAAGTGTGTAAATGCATTGAAACACTAAACACGCATAAACAATAACACCGTATGCTTTGCTGTCACACACGGTCTGATTTCTTCAGTGAACACACAAGCCAACACACAAACCAACACACAAGCCAACAGACAAACCAACACACAAACCAACACAGCGTGCTTTTCATTCACCAGATGTCTTCCCTGGTATGTACCAATTCCTGAACTTCATCTATATGATGCAAAGTTTTTCATGAAATAACTTTGCAGAGGAGTTAAGGGAGTCCCTTATTCAAACCCTCACTTGTTGCACAGCTTTTCATTAATGAGCTCGACTTCGCTTCGTTTACTCTGACTGTTATAATCTCAGCTGCTGCTTGAAAGGCAGCTTATGAAACTAGGCACCGAGAAAGGAAACTCACCACTGTCAAGTACTGTATACAAGTATTATGATAATGTCATCATCTTGCCACTGTCACCTATGATAATGACACCATCATCCCACCATTTCAAAACTACCTCGTGTGCAGTATGTGATAGCGGGGCTCATCAGCCTCTAGATTAAATGTTTCATTTCAAGCAAAGGCAGGTGACATATTCGCCTGAAAATAGCTCAATCTCAGAGGTCAGAGGACTGACATCATGATAAGTACATCATCATACTGAACAGCATGAAACGTCATGGGACCTTTGAAACTTGTGTACTTTAAAGGTCGCGCAGGTAAAAGGTTAGAAGGTTTTGAGGTTGTCTGGCGTTTGTTGGCAGGAGGGTTGTTTTTTAGAAGTGAGGTATCTGGGTGAAGACCTCCTTGTGTATCAGGGTACCCATCTGAACCCCATAACGTAATGTCTCTCATGACCAAAGTAACGTCTCCCTCTTTTGTACTGTACAATGAGAGATTGCGTTGTGGAAACACACAGTGAATCCATTATAGTATAATGCGATTTCTTTACTATTCCTCGCCTTTGTTTTTATGAAATTAATGAATAAATGCAGAAATACTGTTTTCGTCATCGATCTCTCAGTTTACGCTGTGACAATACCCTCAACCCACTATTGGAGATCTGAATTGTGTGGGCTCGCCATTTGCCCAAATTCGCTGCATTCACGCAACATGTTGTTGAATTCACAATGCATTAAATCGCTCAGTAAACATGGGGGATGTGATTGCTGTGATAAAACGAGTTTAAACCTACCTGCATTGCAAATAACTGACTGTCGCAAGTCAACGGTCTGATTTGGTCTTGTAGTGCCAAGGAGTCTGTCATAGAAAGTCGATATTGTCTTTATATAAATCACAAATAATAATTCTTCCTAGACCTTTTCTTGGGTGCATGTATCTGCTTCAGTTTATCAAATTGCGTAGTTCCTAGGGTGGTGAGTTTGAGGGGAACTGTCAATTGCTGTGCAGCAACCATTGCAGCATTATACAGCGTGTAAAATGCCCGCTAAACCCATGGTTAATAATCAGCTCTGGAATGATAATGCTGTAATGGTGCCGGATATCGCTACTGGAATAAACGGTTCATTGGATCATTGAATAATGTATACACTAATACGGGGGGTAGGGGCTGGGAATATTCCTCACTTCCCACGAATCAGGAAGATTAAAGCTACAACATCTGCAATGCATATAACAGTGATAGTTGAAGCGGAATTGAGAGCAAAATGCACTTCTGAGGATGAACTAATTGGTTTCATGGGTTCAATAGTTTATCACTTATTTATACAACTGATCGATTGCTTGGGGTTCCCCTTTACATAACCTTTTATTGAAGCCTTCCCACATTCCACATTGCTTCTGTAAAAATACGAATGACAAAGTTTGTGAAGCTGGTGTGAACTCGGTGTAACTCAGTAAGAGTCGGTACTCAGTAGTAGTCTGTGTTATGATCAGCATATCAGTGTACCTGAGTTCTACTCAACTCACACTTTATCACATTATCCTATTGATCATGTTATTCCATCGCAGATCATCGCATGTCCTCCTTTTCCTTGACAGTCGACACCCGCCTAACATCTTCCTAACACATTACATGCACATTCTGGTCACCTCATACCTTGTGTTATTGTACAATGAACATTGTACTATTGTACAGGGGTGGGAATGCTCAAAACACAGCTCACATGGGATTAATCATCTCGTGATCCCTTTCTCACCCTGAGTGTAGAGGAGTGAGTAGGACTTGAACCTAATGTAGAGGAGTGAGTAGTGACCACTTATTAATCCACCTCTCATAGTGATCTGTAGCTACTCATAAGATTCCCTGTGATGATAACAGAGAGAGACCTTCCGAATGGTGTGTGATTTCGATCAATATGAGATAAGCATGCCCTCAATTACACAGGTCATCATAAGAGGAGGAGGAGGAGAAGAAGGAGGAGGAGAAGAAGGAGGAGGAGAAGAAGGAGGAGGGGGAGGGGAGGGGGAGGAGGAGGAGGTACTGACTCCTGATTACTGAGTGTAACACGAACCTGGTGAAAGTGTGATTACCTTCCTACACCTGTATAAACCCTTGCAGTAAAGTGAATAGGGAGTGCATATCTCTATCATCTTATCATGCCTGGTGTATGTTTATGCTTTGTGTCTGAGAGTATGTATGTATATGTGTGTGTTTGTGTGTTAGTGTGTGTACGGAGTAGTTCAAACCATTGTTTAGATTGGTGATGGGAGGTGGTAATTGCAGATTACCCCCCTCACCTGGTGGTGTTTCCTCACAATACCCCCATCAGCTGGCGACTGCCGCCCTCTTTTAAACCTCCTCTGTTAGTGTGCAGTGAACCTGCAGTGACTCTAGCAGTAAAGATACATTATGGTAAACCATCAATCACTGCCCTGAGTGACATAGGTAATCCAGGGCTCATACACCACATTCTATAATCCGGTTTATCCTCATATTATCCATGCATTTCACTCCAATCACGTAAGGGCCCATCTTGAGCAGATCTCGTATGAGGTCTCCTGTACGACGCCGTGGAATAAATTTTTCATTATTTGAATAATAAAAGAAACTATTATATTATTCATTACTCAGAATAATAAAAGTAACTATTATTACAAATCTTCAAAAGCTTTTATCTTACAAAACTGCATGTAATGAAGAACCATTGATGATGTAGAGTCATTTACCTAAAGTGGCTTAAATGGTCGACTACACGAGCGTCATATAATGAAAAATTATTATACATTTCTCACTGCTGAAAGGGCTCTGAGATGAATTAAACGCTAAGTTTAGCAGTGGAGGAGAAAAGAGAGAGAATGAGTGATGAATGCTACTCAGATCTTCAGATAAACTAGAACTATAAACTCAGGGACTCCAGCTATGGGAGGTATGAAATCAGGGGTTTAGGAATACAGACTCTGATAATCTCAATACCACAATGACGCACCAGTGTGTGATCTGACAGGCATTTAACATTGGGAGTGTCAAATCTTCAAATGAGGTGACCTGCTACCGATGGCCATTTACCATTAGGAGTATTCAAAATGAGGTGTGTGAGGATTACAAGGAACCGCTTATGACACTATGACAGCCATTTATAAAAGTTGGAGTGTCGAAAATATTACAAGGAAGTGTACCACTTCTTTTAGTAACTTTTATTTGGTGCGCACCAGAGGCCATCTTGATTGGGGGCCCCATAGCTGTTAAAATATAAGACAATTGTAGTTACAAACTCTATGTCAGTTGTTTCTGGTATTGTGTAACTCCTCTCGATTATATGCCCTGCTTCCACCTCTAATTGCTTGTGTACGTGGGGTTGCTTGAGTGGGTGACGTTAAGGTGACGCACTGCTGCGAGGGATTGAGGGGTGACGCACTGCTGTAACGGATTGAGGGGTGACGCACTGCTGCGGACTGCTGCGATGATCAGAAGAGTGCGGGGAACACAGAGCAGTGCGGGGAACACACCCCATATTATCATGGGTTGTGTTTCCAGCACCCTACTGTGTATTATCATGGGGCGTGTCATCTGGATGAACAGAACAGTGCGGGGAACACAGAACAGTGCTGGAAACACACCCCGTATTATCATGGGGGGTGTCATCTGGGTCTGATGGAGCAAGGAGCACAAAGCCTTTAATTCTTTAATTCATCCAATGAATTAATTCATCTTCTATCTTTACATAGTTATAAATAAATAAATAAATAAATGTAAATTACTTATTACACACTTAGACTATCTCTAATATAATAACACTTGGGAAGATTTTGGCATTCAAGCGTGACCATTTTATCCAATCTGTTAGATCATAATGACAAGATTTATCCATATCATTTCAGACAGATGATAGGTATGTTCTAACCAATCCCTACAAAAGAAGTGTTTAAAACATATTCGATAGCTGACGATGGATTGTGTCGTGAAAATCTGATTTCATATTCGAATTCACCATTTTAATTATTATCAAATTAATATTAATTTATTCAATTTACCTACTGTAAAGCCATATATTTTCGCGGGTGCTATTTTTCGCGTTTCTTTAAAAACAGACTAATTTCACGGTTTTAATTTTCACGCATTTCAATATTCCTTAAAAATAAACCAGTGCTTGTACGTGGCCATTTATCATTTTCGCTAATTGCTGTACACGTTGATAGCCGGTGATTGTATAAAGGCAAAAGCCCAGTAATGAGGTGTCTTGTTCGTCTATGTTTACTTAAGTGTGTCTCTGTTTGTCAGACATTACAGCATGTCATTTGTAAACGATACTGCGATCTAAGTTGAGGGCTTAATGTTTCTAATGAGACACTCCAAAATTTATCTTCAAAATTGAAAATAACTTCACGTCTGATATTTTCGCGGATTTTCTTTTCCAAATAAATTCGCGAAAATTAATGCCTCGCGAAAATTAATGGCTTTACAGTATTTCCATAGTATAAAACTATAAAACATAGCATCCAATGACTAAATCTTCATCAAGTGAATAAGGTGAAAAATGTGGTAAAGCTGACGACGTTTGAAATTCTAATTTAAATTAATTTAATAGCTGTTAAATATTTCTAGGTACCTTCTGGGCATTTAATATTGTTTTAAACTCTAATTTGATTTATAAACTAGAATGATAAGTATTTCCCCCCAAACATTTCTACCTGTACTTAATACTTATTTGATGAATTCGATGTTGATAAAGGTTTGCAAAAATCCTCATCAGAAAGAAAGTAGTTTCCCCAATAATTGAACTCTGTGCAATCTGGTTACTGTGTTTACTGTTTAATTGTTTGTTCATGATATCATTATGTATGCTTTAATAATATCAAGTCCTTTGTGGGAGGATGGCCATTAATTAAGTATATTAATAAGTAATAAGTAAAGTAATTACCTACGAATGCGAATAGTCTCCTGATGTAACAGCGCTGAGCTATTGGAAGTGTTATATCATAAGTAATATTGGAACTTATAGCAGTGGATTATTACAGACCATCAAATTGTCTGCTGCTTTCAACAGAATTACACACTGTTCTAGTGGTGGAAGTTCACATCACAACCATTTCCCATCAACCATGTCCTATATCAATGTGCATCCTGCCACAGTAATATTTCATTTGATACGGGATATGACTTCCTTTAAATCCCTGAAGTGGTCCTTATTACATCTGATATACTCTGATAAACGTTTTATTACATCCAGCATTCGATCATGCTGTCATAGCTAGGGTAAAGGCCTAGTGAGATGAATTGGCGGTTAAAAATTAATTAAATTTCATCAACTTACCACTCTAACCCATGATGATGACATCACCTGACCACCACTGTAACCTGTGGTTACAACGCCACTCTCGACTCATATATCGCTACATTATTAACCTTTAAATGTGTTGGCAACACCTCCAGATATCTTCGAATTATCAAAGAGATGTGGAAGATAAGCAGCATCAGACCTTTGATAGCAACGTCATTCTGTGTCTTGTGATGACGTGATGACATCGTCACTCTCTCTTACTCCTGTCGTGACCCTGTGGAGGGGTAACACTGTCTATCTTACTGATTCCTGAGCTCTGAGCAGTCCCAGTGAGCATGAACTGGGAACCTCTCACGTTCTCTGACTCTATCTTACTCCTGAGGAGTCCTAATTGTCTAATTGTGAGTTTATCTAAGTATCTAGGAGAGTTGTAGAGCTTTGGAGGTGCCTTACATGGAACTACTTTCAATGAGTTTCTAATGGTGGACGGCACTTTGATCTGGAGAATATCGTCACTCACTCTTCAAAACACACTCTTCTAAACACACACACGTACTTATAACACAGACACGTACTTATAACACATGGTGACAAATGAACACTAAAAACTGGTGTAGCAGATGCGGCCATAAGGGTTGCAAACATGATACGAGCAGCCTATTTGGCGTTCTTTACGCGCTTAGAAGGAAAGAGAGAAAAATGCTGCTAAATCATAACTTCGGAAGATGTTTCGGCTCATGGAAACCACCGACCAGCAGATAGTTCTCTTTAGTGCCTGATTTCAGAGGGACGGGGAGGATTAAGCGTGCTGAGGGGGGCTTTCACAACTTCTTCTAAACCCGGGGGCTGCCAAATAAGTGGGTAGGCATGGCCTACCCACATTCTGATGCAAAGAATCAGCTAATCGTTAATATGTACCCCAACATTAGGTACTGCAGAGTACCAATGTCCACTTAAAGGTATCATGTCCCAGTTCTTAGAGAGTTAGAGTGAAACAATCACCCTTCCTCAATCCCCAGAACACCATCAAAATGGTACGTGGGCCGATCCACCACTTAACAGTGTTGAGTGGTGATTGATGAATCTCAGATAACTGATTACACACGGTGTAACTCTAAAGTTCTAACCCACCATAGACTTAAGTAATGGGGGCCGGGGGAGGGTTGAAATGTGGTGTTGAAATGGTGATGTAAAGTAGTGAGCTGCTGTAACAATGTGTTGAGTTGAGAGCTGCTACATATTCTCATATTATGCGCTTTGTTATACTTGACGTGCGTGGTACTACCTGCAATAGTCATGCTACTAGCACTTGGCAGGCTGCCAATAGTCATGCTACTCACCTCACCTCACCTCACTTGGCAGGCTGCCAGTAGTCATGCTACTCAACTCACCTCACCTCACTTGGCAGGCTGCCAGTAGTCATGCTACTCACCTCACCTCACTTGGCAGGCTGCCAGTAGTCATGCTACTCACCTCACCTCACTTGGCAGGCTACCAGTAGTCATGCTACTCACCTCACCTCACTTGGCAGGCTGTAAGTAGTCATGCTTCTCACCTCACCTCACTTGGCAGGCTGCCAGTAGTCATGCTACTCACCTCACCTCACTTGGCAGGCTGCCAGTAGTCATGCTACTCACCTCACCTCACTTGGCAGGCTGCCAGTGGTCATGCTACTCACCCCACCTCACTTGGCAGGCTGCCAGCAGTCATGCTACTCACCTCACCTCACTTGGCAGGCTGTAAGTAGTCATGCTACTCACCTCACCTCACTTGGCAGGCTGCCAGCAGTCATGCTACTCACCTCACCTCAATTGGCAGGCTGCCAGTAGCAAATGCTACTCACCTCACCTCACTTGGCAGGCTGCCAGTAGCAAATGCTACTCACCTCACCTCACTTGGCAGGCTGCCAGTAGTCATGCTACTCACCTCACCTCACTTGGCAGGCTGCCAGTAGTCATGCTACCCACCTCACCATGCTACTCATTAATAAACTGGTGCACTACGTGCGAGCTGTGAGAGGGCGCTTATAAACCTACATTGGTGAAATGCGCTCTGGAACTGGCCATGACTGCTTCCTCCTAAACACCTGGATCTAGAAGTGTTCTTGTGCGTTTTCAAAGAAAGCCATTAGGTACCGTCTCTTTCAAGCCACTGACAGCAATACAATCCCGTAGGCATAGAGCTTATAATGAATTGATACTTGCTCACTTTTCTAGTGAGATTGTCCAGGCGGCACCGCTCTCAAAGGTAGAGGCCAGAGGGTATTAATTTGCTTCAAGCTTCTCATTTCACTAACAAATCATATGACTACATCGTGGCAGATATTAGCATATTACTCCCCTCCCAATGCTGAAATTACTAATTGCTCAGTTCACTCTGATTTCACCCCAATAATTCAACCTGATTTCGCCCCAACAATTCACACTAAATAGACACCGCGTTTAATACCCTAATGTCGGGTCATACACTCCCCAATAATTCACTCTAAATACTGCCTGTTCAATACCTCCTCCGCAATCGTTTCTCTTAGCTGAGAGTGCTAATGCACGGGCATTTAGCACTGCAGTGCGGACACGTCACAGGACCACACGTCACAGCCCTCGCTAATACAGATCACTTAGGGGGTTCAATCTCTCGCTCTCAAGCGATAAATATAATCCCGACACAATAAATGTCCGGTGCATTAGGAACATGGTATCGCGGCACAATAAGAGGGACGAGAGTGTACGGAGTCCGAACTACCTTACTCCGAAATAATCCGAGCTGTGATAAACTCTAGGCACTTTGGTCAGTGTACTAATGTACCGTGTATACGCTGAACCCATGTAGGTACTAATGTACCGTGTATACGCTGAACTCATGATGTACACAGTAAAGTGTACCCTTCAATCTAGTAATGTACATATTTCGCACAGTTTGACATTCTAATTGTGTGGAGTGAGCTGAGTAAACTCAAAACTCTTTAAATGCAAATGCACTCTCTCACTCTGAAACGTGTTCTCTTGAAATGTAACTGTGAGTGTTGCTGACAACCTGGCGTGGTAACACGGGCTTCAGTCAGAGACAATGTGCCAACTAACATCTGGCTGCGTGCCAAAACTTTTAACTTTGTGTGGTATGTATTGTGTGTAAAATGTACACTGTGTATTCTGTACACAGTGTACACTGTACACAGTGTGTAGTAGCTTGTCAAGGTTTATCAAGGTTTCATTTCAGGCTTACTGTCACCGGTCGTCATGTGTTGTGTACAGTGTAGTCTGTACAATGTGTGAAATACTAATGAAAACACCTTGCGTTCCAGAGTAAAACACTTACACTCTCACACAGCTGTGAGGTGTGAACCCATTGAATGCGAGTGCTGAAGTTCTGAATATCCAGCAGTGTATCTTGCAAAGTGTGGATACAGCTCTTAGGTTCTGTGTCATTTAAGTACTGACTACACTGTGATGACAAGGTGGTCTTCTTGCGCAGGCATTCGGCTATTACATGTCATCAACACATCACTCTAAACCCTGATAATGACGTCATCAACTCACCGTTGTAAGCTCTCTTAGTAACCTACAAAATGCTGGATATCTCGCCATAAAATCCACTCTACAGTTTCAGGACTATGCAACTCACTTATCGACTCTACAGTTTCAGGATATTGGAGTGGTGCGATGTTCATGAGTCGCATGTTAACGAATAATTTCCAATAAATTCTGATTTTCAGCTAATTCACTGCAAAATGCAGCCCTCTCATCCACCCTCTATTATTTCAGGACTCCATGCAAGTGTACCCTGTGCGCGGTTCTCCTTTCTGCACTACAAAGATCCAGGAGAAACTTCTAAAGAAACTCGGCGCAGAAAGGGCCTTCCCCTTCACATTTGAGGTATGATTTGTACAATGTACAATATACAATGTACAATGTTTAATGTACAATGTATGGTTTTTGCCAGCAATCACATGGGGCTCGTGACTTCTCTTCTAATCGCTCCGATTCACAGTCCCTTCTTCCCTTGAGTGGTGTGATGAGACAAGTGAAATTTGAAACCCGGAATCTTTCGTGCTGACTTCAGCTAATAATAAAAGTCCAGGAATGTCGCAAAAAATAAAATAATACTCCTTTATAAATACTTTACAACACTCCTTTATAATAATTTCTCTCGCAAGCCCTGTCGTATCTGTCAGCTTGAGTAATAATATGAGAATTAGAAAATTGTCATGCCGACTCTCAGCCAGTTTTTGACATTCCTTGCGTACAGCTATGCGGTGCTATAACAAAAACCTGAGGAATTCTCTGTGCTATAGTGCGTGAGCTCTGCGTCAGTCGTGCGTCACTCTGAGTCGCACAGGAATAGCGCATCACCATCTGACGTTTTAGTGTGTGAGTGTAAGGTTGCGCAGTGTAAGATGCGCTATTTCTGCGCAATATACTACTGTACGTACTGCACGCTCCATCAGCGGGGGCTTAAAGCGCGCATTAAAATACCAACCCTGCGGTAAATTCTATTATCTTAATATTATTTCTAAAATTAGAATATTACTTCTAACATTGCTTCTAGAGTAATATTACCTACTTCTAATATTCCTCTCAAAACAGCCAGCTCACCTCTCACCATTTTACGTTCCTTTTCCCTCACTGTTCCCTCACTACCAGCCTAGCTACCATCCCTAATGGATAGCTCTCAAGTGAGGACTAGATTTGTCCGAATTGTTCCTGGTCTCCAATAAATGACTATAATATGTACTATTCCTGGTCTCCAATAAATGACTAGAATATTAAAAGGAATTTATGCGCGTGACGTCAGGATATCTTTCTGTGAATGTAATTGCTGCGGAACTCAGTCTGGGAACACCCTTCACAGTGGGATATATGAGTATATCCAATGCCGGGTGATGTCAGCAATAACCCGAGCTAGCCCCTGATAATGACGTCAGACGTCACTCTAAACCTCCTGCTGTTCTCGCAGGGCACCCGTTTAATATTTTAATAATATGCAGTGAATAGTGTGAGTTTCAGTCTTTCAATGAAGTGCGGAGAGTTTCTAAATATAACTCAAGTGCTCCACTTTCAGCTGAATAATATATTAATATCACACAGTTTAACAGTTTGCAGAAGTGTTAAATTTATACTTTACATTTAATGTAGTGAATATGTTGCACAATCACACCCACTCACAAAATGATATTGTAGATAAAATATACAAAATTTACACCTTCATAGTTGATACACTGTACAGTGTACATAATACACTGTACACTGTAAGCGGCATTGTGTAATGTGTATGGTTGGTAAATTGAGCGATCCGTCGAGGCCAGTATCACGCCAGTATCGCGCCAGTATCACAGTACAAAGTATTCGTGTTGCGCGCAATGTACACTGTACACAGTACATAATTTTGTAATTATACATTATGCACCTTCCAAGCGTGTTTATGCTATGTCTTCAAAAACCCTATAGGCACCAGGGTACCGTGTGCAATAAATTATTGCGCACTGTATGCCAGTATGCCGATATCTGAATTTCAGCCAGGACGCAGCAGCAGGCCATATCAATTTATTATGGCGTGTTAGAACAGTGCGTACAACGATGGCGCATTGGCACACAGTTGAGCAAACAGTACCTTCGGTCTTGATTTAAAACATTTCCTTGTGTTTGAAAATATTGTCATTTTTCGGCGCGATAATTACGGTGCGATAATTCGTGAGTAGGCCTGATAACTGGCGCGATACTGGCGTAAACTGGCCTGAAAAAACGTGATCGGCCGACGGATCGCTCAATTTACCGTATGGTTCACTCTGTACACAATACCTAGAGAGTACACTGTACAAAGTACTCGTGTTGCGCGCAATGGACACTCTAC
This sequence comes from Beroe forskalii, assembly GCA_011033025.1. Lineage (NCBI taxonomy): Eukaryota > Metazoa > Ctenophora > Nuda > Beroida > Beroidae > Beroe > Beroe forskalii. The sequence continues at coordinate 28,454 of WFMF01000258.1, read as the reverse complement.
ACAGTACAATATACACGTTTACAACTTTTACTCGTACAAACTAAAATTTTCAATTATACATTTAACATTGTAAAGTGTACACTGTACAGTCGCGTTACGCTTACGCGCAGTGGAACACTAATTGAACAATGCCGCGTAATGTCGCACTAATTGACTCCTCACTACGCAATTACAGGAATTATGCTGGCACGTTGGAACTGATTACTATACTTCAGTAGTCGGAATCACACAACAAATTGCATTGTTGATACCTACAGTTAGACATTAGACACTGTAGAGGCTGTATTCAGGTATTCACAGACTGGATCAGAAGCTTATCCAATTATCCTGGAGTCATCAATTTTAGCAATAAAGCTACGCGCTGCATCTTGTGTCCATGAAACCAAGATCTTTGGTATTTTCATTTGAATCTAACGCTCCACTGTACCTACCCCTCTACTGCTCTAGCCTCTACAAAGCTCTAATGTAGCTATCCCTCTACAGGGCCAGGAATATTACTTTGGATGGACTTTATTTTCTGGGCACTTGCCGTGTGGAGGCAACAATTGACCTCTTTAATTGATAGAGCCAAACATTTCCTGTACGAGGGCTGCACTGAAAGTCCCATTAAACTGTGGTAAGGTGGTAGTGTGGTAGTGTGGTACATTATTTGGAATGTTAATTGCAGCTCTAGACAAGGAGACAATACCTCATATAACTCCCTCTCTGTAGAATGACCCTGTTTACTCACAGCATTCTCCGTAGAGTGACGTGACACGGTGGATTACGGAGCTGTTAATTCACGGCAATCTCAGCCTGTATTGTACTTGTGAGAAGCACCTGCTGCTCCTTCATAATATACCCCTACTCCTTTATAATATACTCCTACTCCTTTATAAAGATATAATACTCCTGCTTCTGGCTGGATATTCAGGGGTGAGCGGGGGTTCCTCAGAAATAGTGAAGTAGTGACGCACACTGCCCACTAGCATCTCAAGTCTCGGAGGACATCCAGTTTAAACAGGGTGTGAGGTTCACACCTCAATGGAGTATGAAGCAGAATGCTTTACACTTCATTCTGCTCACCTGTCAGCTCCATGCTCAGCCCCCTATTTACCCACTTCAGGCCCTCTTTCCACTGCAAGCCCTGATAAGCTCTCTGTTGGCGCAATTGGAGCTATGATACCTAGTACAATTCCATTGCATCTACTTGGGGACTGCTTGTAATTCAGTACTGCCTTCTAGCCGCCTGGGAGAGTCTGGGACTACTGACCATGTTATATGCAATACAGGACCTTCTCTTCTTATTGCAAACACTAGCCCTACTCTCCTCCCCTCCCCTTCTATAAGCCATGATCATGTGTTTACTGTTTACACCTCGTGTATTTGAGTATTCGAGTATTAGTAGCTTCTCACTCACTGAGGATCTCTCTCTGCTTTTTGGGACCTCTCATTCCGCTTAACTACTATTGTAATCAGGTCTCCTGAAGGTAATACAGTTAATAGAGGTGTGCTGGTGACGTCATTATCAATGTTAGAGTGGTGTGCTGATGACGTTTATGAAGGTCTGAGGGAGAGCTTTATTTTCTAACACTCCTCAGAAAGGAGTGAATGGTGACGTCATCAACTCACCGCCCTAAACCAAGCGCGTGACAATGTGACATCATGCTCATTCACTGCTCCTTTGGCTTGCTGGTGAGAGGGTATTAAACGAGGTTAGACCATTCACCATGTGACGTTAGACAAAGCATTGTTTAGATACTAAATATACATGATTATTTATGTGGTATGAACGTAACGAATATTCACTCTCATTGGCCTATAAAGCAGCTTATGGCAAGTGTAAAGTGGAGAACCAATTAATCGAGCTGAGGAAGCTTTCAAAATAATAGAATTCGCTGGAAGTCTTCTAGCCTTCCCATGGAGTGTGAACCTAATCAGTGAGCTGTGACTCTTTCCTCAGAGTTTTCTAATTAAGTTGTGCTAATCAGTTTGTTCTAATTAGTTTCCGCGCAGAGTAATCAGTTCGCACAATACTGCAATCTACGGCCTACGCCATGAGATCCTGACTTTAACACAAACCACAACGCATTATATTATGCTTGGGCTGTGGTTTCCACGAAACCCACATTATATTTTACTATTTTACTTGGTGGCGCTCCTTTTTATGCAAATGCCTGGTTGGTTACAGCGGTTCTAAGATATCTTTCTAAGCTTCTCGACCATCTTATTCTCTGGCCCCATCCAGTCATTATATGTTCCTTTCATAGCTACGCGATGGAACATAAAGATCACTTTACATAGAGCTTTTTCAGCATGAGTATCTCAATGCTTTGCATTGCAACATTTCTTAACACAGAATTCAGCTTCTCTCATTTGACTCTTTTTAGTCAAGACTCTGAATCTAATAGATGCGTCAGAGGCGCCAGAGTTTTGCAGCGTATTACACACTTTGTACTCTAATAATAATTTGCAGCAGCACCTCTAGCTCCAAGTGAGCTTGCTCTAAGTGAGCCTTGAGTGAGCTAGCTGTGAGCTAGCTGTGAGTGAGCTAGCTCTAAGTGAGCCTTGAGTGAGCTAGCTGTGAGTGAGCCTTGAATGAGCTAGCTGTGAGTGAGCCTTGAGTGAGCTAGCTGTGAGTGAGCTAGTTCTAAGTGAGCTTGCTCTATTGCTCTAAGTGAGCTTGCTCTATAAGTGAGCCTTGAGTGAGCTAGCTGTGAGTGAGCTAGCTCTAAGTGAGCTAGCTCTAAGTGAGCTAGCTGTGAGTGAGCTAGCTGTGAGTGAGCTAGCTCTAAGTGAGCTAGCTGTGAGTGAGCTAGCTCTAAGTGAGCTAGCTGTGAGTGAGCTAGCTGTGAGTGAGCTAGCTGTGAGTGAGCTAGCTCTAGGTGAGCCTTGAGTGAGCTAGTTCTAAGTGAGCTTGCTCTATTGCTCTAAGTGAGCTTGCTCTATAAGTGAGCCTTGAGTGAGCTAGCTGTGAGTGAGCTAGCTGTGAGTGAGCTAGCTGTGAGTGAGCTAGCTGTGAGTGAGCTAGCTGTGAGTGAGCTGGCTGTAGTGGAGCTAGCTGTGGTGAGCTGGCTGTGGTGAGCTAGCTGTGGTGAGCTGGCTGTGCAGTGAGCTGGCTGTGGTGAGCCTTAGTGAGCTGAGCTGTGGTGGGCCTTGAGGTGAGCTGTGTGAGTGAGCTAGCTGTGAGTGAGCTAGCTGTGAGTGAGCTAGCTGTGAGTGAGCTAGCTGTGAGTGAGCCTTGAGTGAGCTAGCTGTGAGTGAGCTAGCTGTGAGTGAGCTAGCTGTGAGTGAGCTAGCTGTGAGGTAGCTAGCTGTGAGTGAGCTGGCTGTGATAGTGTAGCTGGCTGTGGTGAGCTAGCTGTGAGTGAGCCTTGAGTGAGCTAGCTGTGAGTGAGCTAGCTGTGAGTGAGCTAGCTGTGAGTGAGCTAGCTGTGAGTGAGCTAGCTGTGAGTGAGCTAGCTGTGAGTGAGCTAGCTGTGAGTGAGCTCTGAGGGTAGTGTACACCTTTGTTTTACTAGGTCATGTGATATTGCTCCAATGCTCCATGCTCAGAAGTGTAGTTTCCTCCTCACTAACTCACTACATTGAGCTATAGTAATGACGTAGCTGCCTCCTCACTAACTCACTTCATGTAGCTCTTGAAATGACACTCCTTCTTTTTTAGGGGCACGTGATGTGCTGGTGTTTACGAGGTACGTCACAGTAACGTCACAGGGCCCCATGCTATAATGCCGTCCTTTGTCTGGGGCAGGCTGCTAAATGAAGCGGGTTATATTTCTATCTTGGGATTATTGGATATTGGAAACAGAGCACAAAGCAGTAAATGTAAGGTTCCGTGTGGCGACTCTTTCAGAGAAATTCCAGGATCACCATGGTTGTAATTTCCAGGGCTTATTACTGATAATAATATTATAATACCCTCAACCAGATCTTATGTAGATGTTATAAGTAGATGTTAGAAGTTCATTTTCTGGTAATATAAAGTCTCAATGAGCTGTGAGATATAATAGCTTAATAGCTCATTCGGCCATAACAGCAATGATGTCCTAGCGAGACCCTCACTCTAAGCCATGATGTCCTAGCGAGACCCTCACTCTTAGCCATGATGTCAGGTCCTAGAGAGACCCTCACTCTTAGCCATGATGTCAGGCCCTAGCGAGACCCTCACTCTTAGCCATGATGTCAGGCCCTAGCGAGACCCTCACTCTTAGCCATGAGGCCAGGCCCTAGAGAGACCCTCACTCTTAGCCATGATGTCAGATTGTCAGGCCCTAGCGAGACCCTCACTCTCAGCGATGATGTCAGGCCCTAGCGAGACCCTCACTCTTAGCCATGATGTCAGGCTCTAGCGAGACCCTCACTCTTAGCCATGATGTCAGGCCTAGGACCCTCACTCTTAGCCATGATGTCAGGCTCTAGCGAGACCCTCACTCTCAGCCATGATGTCAGGCCCTAGAGAGACCCTCACTCTTAGCCATGATGTCAGGCCCTAGAGAGACCCTCACTCTTAGCCATGATGTCAGATTGTCAGGCCCTAGCGAGACCCTCACTCTCAGCGATGATGTCAGGCCCTAGCGAGACCCTCACTCTTTGCCATGATGTCAGGCCCTAGAGAGACCCTCACTCTTAGCCATGATGTCAGGCTCTAGCGAGACCCTCACTCTTAGCCATGATGTCAGGCCCTAGCGAGACCCTCACTCTTAGCCATGATGTCAGGCTCTAGCGAGACCCTCACTCTCAGCCATGATGTCAGGCCCTAGAGAGACCCTCACTCTTAGCCATGATGTCAGGCCCTAGAGAGACCCTCACTCTTAGCCATGATGTCAGATTGTCAGGCCCTAGCGAGACCCTCACTCTCAGCGATGATGTCAGGCCCTAGCGAGACCCTCACTCTTAGCCATGATGTCAGGCCCTAGCGAGACCCTCACTCTTAGCCATGATGTCAGGCCCTAGCGAGACCCTCACTCTTAGCCATGATGTCAGGCCCTAGCGAGACCCTCACTCTCAGCCATGATGTCAGGCTCTAGCGAGACCCTCGCTCTTAGCCATGATGTCAGGCCCTAGCGAGACCCTCACTCTTAGCCATGATGTCAGGCCCTAGCGAGACCCTCACTCTTAGCCATGATGTCAGGCCCTAGCGAGACCCTCACTCTTAGCCATGATGTCAGGCCCTAGCGAGACCCTCACTCTTAGCCATGATGTCAGGCCCTAGCGAGACCCTCACTCTTAGCCATGATGTCAGGCCCTAGCGAGACCCTCACTCTCAGCCATGATGTCAGGCTCTAGCGAGACCCTCACTCTTAGCTGGATGATGTCAGGCCCTAGAGAGACCCTCACTCTTAGCCATGATGTCAGGCCCTAGCGAGACCCTCACTCTTAGCCATGATGTCAGGCCCTAGCGAGACCCTCACTCTTAGCCATGATGTCAGGCCCTAGCGAGACCCTCACTCTCAGCCATGATGTCAGGCTCTGTGAGACCCTCACTCTTAGCTGGATGATGTCAGGCCCTAGCGAGACCCTCACTCTTAGCTGGATGATGTCAGGCCCTAGCGAGACCCTCACTCTTAGCCATGATGTCAGGCCCTAGAGAGACCCTCACTCTCAGCCATGATGTCAGGCCCTAGCGAGACCCTCACTCTTAGCCATGATGTCAGGCCCTAGAGAGACCCTCACTCTTAGCCATGATGTCAGGCCCTAACGAGACCCTCACTCTCAGCCATGATGTCAGGCTCTAGCAGGACCCTCACTCTTAGCTGGATGATGTCAGGCCTAAGAGACCCTCACTCTTAGCCATGATGTCAGGCCCTAGCGAGACCCTCACTCTTAGCCATGATGTCAGGCCCTAGCGAGACCCTCACTCTTAGCCATGATGTCAGGCCCTAGCGAGACCCTCACTCTTAGCCATGATGTCAGGCCCTAGCGAGACCCTCACTCTTAAACCATGATGTCAGGCCCTAGCGAGACCCTCACTCTTAGCCATGATGTCAGGCCCTAGCGAGACCCTCACTCTCAGCCATGATGTCAGGCCCTAGCGAGACCCTCACTCTTAGCCATGATGTCAGGCCCTAGAGAGACCCTCACTCTTAGCCATGATGTCAGGCCCTAGCGAGACCCTCACTCTCAGCCATGATGTCAGGCTCTAGCGAGACCCTCACTCTTAGCTGGATGATGTCAGGCCCTAGCGAGACCCTCACTCTTAGCCATGATGTCAGGCCCTAGCGAGACCCTCACTCTTAGCCATGATGTCAGGCCCTAGCGAGACCCTCACTCTTAGCCATGATGTCAGGCCCTAGAGAGACCCTCACTCTTAGCCATGATGTCCTAGCGAGACCCTCACTCTTAGCCATGATGTCAGGCCCTAGCGAGACCCTCACTCTTAGCCATGATGTCAGGCCCTAGCGAGACCCTCACTCTCAGCCATGATGTCAGGCTCTAGCGAGACCCTCACTCTAAGCCATGATGTCAGGCCCTAGCGAGACCCTCACTCTTAGCCATGATGTCAGGCCCTAGCGAGACCCTCACTCTTAGCTGGATGATGTCAGGCCCTAGCGAGACCCTCACTCTTAGCCATGATGTCAGGCCCTAGCGAGACCCTCACTCTTAGCCATGATGTCAGGCCCTAGCGAGACCCTCACTCTTAGCCATGATGTCAGGCCCTAGCGAGACCCTCACTCTTAGCCATGATGTCAGGCCCTAGCGAGACCCCCACTCTTTGCCATGATGTCAGGCCCTAGAGAGACCCCACTCTTAGCCATGATGTCAGGCCCTAGAGAGACTCCACTCTTAGCCATGATGTCAGGCCCTAGAGAGACTCCACTCTTTGCCATGATGTCCTAGCGAGACCCTCACTCTCAGCCATGATGTCAGGCCCTAGAGAGACCCTCACTCTTTGCCATGATGTCAGGCCCTAGAGAGACCCTCACTCTTAGCTGGATGATGTCAGGCCCTAGCGAGACCCTCACTCTTAGCCATGATGTCAGGCCCTAGCGAGACCCTCACTCTTAGCCGCCATGATGTCAGGCCCTAGCGAGACCCTCACTCTTAGCCATGATGTCAGGCCCTAGCGAGACCCTCACTCTTAGCCATGATGTCAGGCCCTAGCGAGACCCTCACTCTTAGCCATGATGTCAGGCCCTAGCGAGACCCTCACTCTTAGCCATGATGTCAGGCCCTAGCGAGACCCTCACTCTTAGCCATGATGTCAGGCCCTAGCGAGACCCTCACTCTTAGCCATGATGTCAGGCCCTAGCGAGACCCTCACTCTTAGCCATGATGTCAGGCCTAGAGACCCTCACTCTTAGCCATGATGTCAGGCCCTAGCGAGACCCTCACTCTTAGCCATGATGTCAGGCCCTAGAGAGACCCTCACTCTTAGCCATGATGTCAGGCCCTAGCGAGACCCTCACTCTTAGCCATAGGGCGTTGTTCCTGACGTTTTATTCTAATATTTCTTGTTTGCCTGCGATGTTAAGTAATATTAAAGTAATAGGCCCGGAGGGTACAACTCTATAACACATGACATACGTCATTCTTTTGTATTTGTCATAGGGCTCCACCCATAGTATTACTGCAGTCTGCAGTCAATACAGCATTAATCTGAATCAGTTGATGGGCTATTCATTAATCTGAATAAGTTGACGGGCTATTCATTACTCTGAACCAGTTGACGAGATATTCATTAATCGGAACCAGTTGACGGACTATTCATTACTCTGAACCAGTTGACGAGATATTCATTAATTCGGAACCAGTTGACGGACTATTCATTAATCCGAACCAGTTGACGGACTATTCATTCATGAAATCATGGTGATTTGCTTACCTTCCTATCTTTTAGAGGTATCCTGACACGAGCCACCTCGACATGTCTCGACCAAATCTCGACATTTCTCGACGGAATCTCGACCAAATCTCGACCAAATCTCGACTGAAATCTCGACCAAATCATGAGGGAATCTTGACCAAATCTCGACTTATTCTCGACTGAATGTGAACGTCGAGGTGGCTTGTGTCAGGATACCTTTATGGCTGTCTCTTATAGTCGCATGGTACGATATACCTATAGCTCTCTTGAAACATTTGACTTAGTCGTCAATTACTCTCGTGGAAGCAGAAAGTCTGAACATTTAATTTCAATACATCCATGTTGGCATGTTATAGTAGAACACTCATGCAATGACTTGCGTATATCTTTTGAATTCGACAGAGTAGGTAGTGAAGGCGTCTTTCCAGGCATCTTAGCATGAGTTATTAGTGAAATTACTGTACACTCGACTTGGAATACTCTGTAAAAGTCTCAATATTGTGGTGTTTCTTGGCCTGTTATTAGGTTATTGTAACCCTGTCTAGTGCATATAAGAAGGGTGATGCTACCCTAACTCACATCAGTCTTACGTGAAATTATCTACAATAACTGTCAGATTGTAGATTGTTAGATTATTTCATGAAAGAATGATCTGTGTGACGAATAATGTTCATGACAATTGTTCTAGATTGCTCTTATTGACTTCACAATAACATTCTTATGCACTAATTAGACTCTTTCGTAGATAGAAAGAAGAACGCCTAATCTTCATGATAAAAGTACCTTGGCTTCATTCAAGAGTTGAACGTTTGATAACGGTTTTTGCCAAACGGTTTCATCAAAAATGAACTAATGATAAAGCCAAATAAATCAAAAAATAAAAATTTCTTGTAAAATGTCATCAAATCAAAGTTCCACTGTTCTGGTACCATGAGATAACGATATTGCTACAAGGTTTAAAATAGTACGTGACTTTGTAACCACATGAACACACTCAATCATGTCTTGTTCATATCACAAACACACATTCTGTGAGTTTTACTGAATGTCCCTAATCAATTGTCGTTTATTGACGTCAATGGCAAATAATCACAATAACCCCCCATTGATAACTGCTGTTATGTGATGTTCTTACCTCATAATGAATATCACAATATTTCAGCATTGTGATGTTTCAATATAGGCGTATCAGTGTACTGTTTATTGACTAATCTAAGAGATTTTATTGGTTAATGTTTGTATTTAACATTTGCTTTCAATGCTAATAGCAACCTATACCTACAGTGTACAATGTGCGCCCTGTCAATTTAACAGTTGTATAAGGGCACTTTGTCTTCTACAGAAATGCGTACCCCGTCAAATAACACTTGCGTCAAAACTGCTAGGCAACAGACTTGACACATTTCAAATGCAGTAATGCTCTATCATTACAAGAGGCAGTGAAAGCATTAAGATGCATGTGTTTGTTGACCAATCATTCCCAACTTGGTAATAGCAGTGAAAATCCACAGTCGCTTAATTCTCATATTTTGGTTTTGGTTTATTGGATTTCAATATCTCGTCGCATCTTTGGAAGGCGCGGAAACAAAGTCCTGGATTTGTGTTTGCTTTTCCAGCACTTTCTATGACATTAATTTGGCGTGCGCGGCGCACAGTACTCAGGATCCGAAATTCGGATTTGTGCAGAATCGACAATTATCGCAAGTCAAGAATAAATTAGATAATTAATTGATATCGATAGGATTTGGCGAGTGCCAGTTATTGGCATTAACTAGACAGGTGCTAGATATTCACGCTATTTAGTTTTCAGGGACTAAGCTGATAAGTATCATTTGAAAACGTTTAAATGATGCGAAAAGGTTTAAAAACAAAAGCTTTCGAAAATCTTATCGTATGGACAGGTGCCAGATATTGAAATTAATGTTTCAGTTACCGGCAGGCATACCCAGCTCAGTAACGTTACAACCTGTAAAGAGTGACCAGAGCAGTAAACCTTGTGGGGTGGAGTACTGTCTCAAAACTTACATTGCAAAGGACATGCACGAGACCCCCGGACAGAAAGTTAGTTCTTCTCAATGTTCTGATGAGTGCTTTTTTCACTTTCATTGTACATTATATCCACCAAGCACCACGATTTCGCTCTCTCAAACCCCCATTCGACCTCTAAGCCCCCCCCTCCATGAATCCTCCCAAACCCCTCCTCTCATCCTACCCTCCCGCCCTCCCCTAAGCCCTTATACTCCTCCCCAGACAGATAGTGGACCTGCTGATAAAGAAGATAACACACGCCCCTGACACCTCAGCCCCGCAGCCCTACATCGAGTGTGCTAAGAACTTCATGATGTCCACCAACCCTTTACATGTGGAGGCTAGGCTCGACAAAGAGGTGATATTCACACTCATCTTCATCTTGATGTTAATGAGAAACCCCTTATTCTCTTATCTGTTACACCCCTCCCTCTAGCTACAAACCTTAAACCCTCACTTTCTCAGCGGTACGTGCACGGAGAGCCAATCTACGTGCACATAACGATGGGCAACCAATCAACGAGGGCGGTGAAGAAGCTGCGGCTTTCCGTAAAACAAATCGCTAACATCTGCCTCTTCTCTAATGCAATCTACAAGTGCACTGTCGCCACCGTCGAACACGAGTAAGGGTCTTCTGTTTTGAATTGAAAGATTAATTGATGATTTGGCAAACTTTTTTGTGGAAATGAGTGTCGGATATAATCTTCTTCTGCATTTGTAAGACTTCAATCTCCCTCCCCAGTTTGAACGTGCAGCCCAGTCAGACAATAGCTCAGACCTTCTCAATACGTCCCCTACTCGAGGACAACAGAGACAAGCGAGGTCTGGCTTTGGACGGCCAGATCAAGAGCGAGGACACAAACTTAGCTTCCTCAACCATGTGAGTTCGTAGTGGAATTCAGGGGCACTGGGATTCAATGTTAGACTGAAACTGATTTCGTCCTCCATTGATAGTTTTTGACGGACTTCCTCTCAGAGTGTTACCGATATCGAGTAGAGACTCCCTGGGGATTGTTGTGAAGTACATCGTCAAAATAGAACTCTTCGTTTTAGCAGGGTGAGTCTCTTACGGAAATAAAAGCAAATTCTCAAACTGAAGCTACCTGGACAAGGGTACAAAACTTCGTAACATCCCACCCCTAGCAACTTCCTTCCCCTCAGAGAGTTGAAGTTAGAGCTGCCTTTCACCCTCTCCCATCCCATTCCTGAGCATTACGAGGAGGACATGGAGCCTATCCCCAAACAGACAGACGCCAACACGGACAACATAAACGTGGAGCTGGACGAATCAGCTGCCTACAACAACGACGTGTTGACTTCACAGCCAGAGTAAGTACGAAGTACAAGCCACAAGGGGGCTCTTTAAAGTCAGAGCTAGTAGCAGGGAGCCTTTCGCCTTAAACTGAGGCGCTATTACATGCTCCTTTTATATTTATAGGTTATTTAACCGCCCCCCCCCCCCATGTTTATTATTTGTTTTGTAGTCCGATTCAGATGCATTGGGAGTAAAAATTGCTCCTTCTGTCTCAAATGATTCGAAAGGATCCATTTTCGTAGCACTTACGCCCTCGATTGGGTCCAAGTTTTGGACCGGATCTTCCAAACTCTCGAGCTAAGTATAATGGCTCACTACCTCTTAAAGTTGAATTCCACCACAAACACACACAGTAACGACGAGCCTCTGATAGACTTGGAGGCGGCCCCGCCCTCAGATGCACCGCCACTCGCCGCCGAGGAACCGGCGCCGCCGCAGAGCGAGTAACGGTAAAGTGAGATGCTATGCTTTGCTCGCTAGCGTGGAATGGCGCTATGAATTTATTCGGCGATAGAATGAGCCTGGCACACCAGTCGAAATGTTCGTGAAATTGTGTAACCCAAGTGTCTCGAGCTTTTGAGGCGCGGCGTAATACGCCGCGCCTCAAAAGGTCGAGACACCACGGTTAACTGCACGTTGCGCGTCCCACTTTGAGTTTGCGGCTTGCGCCGCGCGCGCAACGGCAAACTGGTACGTGCAATATGAGATAAAATAGTGAGATGGTTTGTACTTTGTTTGGCTACCAAGTGCCAATTTTTCCGAAAGTTGGCCGGCAATGTAGCACGGAAAAAAACCCGGTGCGCTGTCTCTAACTTGACATGGTTTCAATTAGAAACGATAGCATGGATAGAAAGTTGCATGAAGTAGAAAAACCTGAGCTGATTCCAGCCGCTAAACTTCTGAATAAGAATTCTGTAGATAAAAAGTAGCTTTCCTCAGATATTTCACATTAATAAAGCATGATGAGTTTATTTCGCATGATTTCCCTGTCAATATTCAATTAAAACTCTTAGGCAATGAATTGCTAAACTTGCATGTTCCTGGCAGTGACTAACATCTGTTATTTCATGTTGTATGAGCATTCATGTGGGAACTTTGTTTTCATCACATTATTCAACTTTCACTTTCAGAGCGTTCAAATTATCAAAGATTAGAAAATGAAAAATAAAAAGTTCATTACTCTAACTTAATTCATTTTGATTTTTAGAAATTCATAGCTACAATTGATAAGCCCTCTTTAAATTGGTTATCTTTACTTTTGATCTGAGAAATAGATTTGGGTCTGCTAAACTTTGCTGCACTTCGCCTAACCCTAACCCTTACCTTCTTTTGATTGTATACAGTGAAAAATTAATTCCTATTCATATTTCTTCAGAAGATTTTCAGAAGACTTCTCACACTAATACAGGTTCTAGGATTTCTAGGTTTCATGACAACAATGAACAACTCTTCCTTCAGGAAGCTGCGCTTGTCTCCTCATGAAGACTTCTCACACTATTCAGGCTCTAGGATGTACTCTTAGGTTTCATGACAACAACTCTTCCTTCAGGAAGCTGCGCTCGTCTCCTCATGAAGTAATGAGAATCAGACATGGCAAACAGATAATTTCCTTGTCATATAACTACACATTACACAAGTCATATAACTATATAGTTATACAAGTCGGGGCGCGCACGGAGTGGACAGGCAACGCCTGACAATAATTTCCTTCAATTTCAGAGAGCAACTCAACATGAACCTGAAAATTTCCTAAATTCCCGGTCCCCAGGTGTGTCTTGTGCCCGAAATAAATGTGCCCCAGGAGTGCATCGGCAGATTACCGAGTTACCCCTAATTTCAGTGAGCAGCTCCTCATCGACTTCCAGGACGTGGTGCTGACAACGCAAGACACTGATGCGTAGCAACTCTCCTTGGCAACACTGTTGCTTGGCAACACTTCACGTTGCTTGACAACACTTGAGGTTGCTTGGCAACTCTCACAGCTGCCTAGTAATTGAGGCTAGCGACTTGCGACGAGCTAGGTGCCGATAAGATGGTGATTATTGAGCTTCTAATTAAAAGTCATGCGCGGTTCGATCGGTTCCTTTCTTGGATTCGGTTTATTCTTCATATTATTATTGCTCGAAGTGATTTTATTCTCACAGCACCCCATCAAATATCTATTATTCACTGATTATTATTAGTCCTGCAAATGTACCGGTTTTTCGGGTCACAGTTGGAAAATTTGCGCCACATAGTCTGAGTCATACGCCCCGATTGATTATTGAAGAAAGAAAGCTACGGGCAAACTCCGCAGACGATTAGTTAATTTGCTATTGTGATAAGTGATAACTTCGGTCTTACTCTTACGCCTTGAGCCAAAAGGTTGAGACTGTCATGGACGTTTAAAAGTTTTAGTCTGCCGCTGTAGAATTATAATTATCATTGACTGAATATTAAGTTAAATATGCACCCAACCCTTTAGCTGCGCCCAACGCTTTAGCTGCGTTTCGGTATAGCAAGCAAGATACGGCATGAGCTTTCGTTGTGTGTGACAACGCGCAAATAACTTAATTAAAATATTTTTGAGCAAACGTAGAACATAGAACTTCAACTGAACTAGAACATTTGCGCGCTGTCACGCGCCGCGCAAGAAGTAGGCACATTAAGAAAAAGATTGCGCGGAGTAAATGCGCCGCGCGCAGCTAAAGGCCGAGCGGATCAAACACGGAATTATTTATCATATTTGATGTATTTTATCGATAGATTCCACTTCCAGCTGTTTTTATTACCGCAATTCCCGTCAAGATAACATCATTTTTGGATGGAGGTGGTTGGAATTATGCCTCCATATTGATATTATGCCATTGTGGTTTGCCTTAGGAGGTGTATTTATGTGGAGTAAAATTTTGGTGTTTACAAATTTGGTAGGGTGCAATTTGGGAACCTTATCAAGTCATTACTCTAGTTAACGTATGATAATGACACCATTTTGAACTGCCATGGTGTGTGAAAAAATGGAGGATTTTCCCGAAAAATCCCCAAACTAAAACGTCAATGACGACGATAATCACATGATTTTCGAAAGCTCCTGATTTTAAACTTTATCGTATTCTTCAAAGTTTTAACTCGCTCTCTAAGACATAAATACACATTCTGAGGTATATGCTTTCATCTTTTAGTTTAGTACGTTTAATGCCGTCACCATCACTCACTGTATCGGTGGTTTAATGAAAACACCAGCGTAACCTTTGCTGATTTGGAATTTGTCCTTGGCTGTCACTGTCAGTGATTGCTGCTTCTTTTAACGTTCTACACAGGCTTTATGTTAACTGTAATACCCTAACAGTGGCTGACTCCAGCGACTTGAACTTTGTGCTGCTTTCGGCTGCCACTTCGGTTTTAATTAGTTTTTAATGACATTTGGTTTGTGGAGCTGGATTTTATTTTTAGGGATGAAATTCGTTTTTTGGGATTTTTAAATTTTCTTCATCGAGACATGGGGTGAAGGAAAGCAGCTGCTTTTGTGTTGTCTGACGTCGTCTGACAACTTTCGTGTTTTGTTATGATAAAAACCACTTCAACTGTGCCGGACAAAGCGACATCCGTTGAAAGGCATTTCAAAAGTAAGACTTGACAACCTTCTTGATCAACCTTTTGATTTAATGAAGTTTTTTGAATTTGAATTGTTTGAAATTTTCTGGAAGGGTTTTAATCCTGGAAGCAGTCTTTAATCATAAGTACTGTTTAAGTATTATAAAACAAGCTACAAGTACAATTAGGTCCATAAAATATGAATTCAGTTAATTGTGGTCACCTTAATTCAGTTTTACTTGAAGTTGAATATAAGATGATATAAACATGTTCGTGTCTCTTTAGTTTTACGTTTTATTTTAGCATTAGCTTAAACAACTTTGACTGTGAACAACATAGATCAGTTTCGGACTGAAAGTGCTGCGCGCATTTATCGAACAATCCACTGATTTTAACATCATGATCATATGTGAGCTTTCAATCGATACCAATAATGAAATTGAATATTTGTATTCATACATGTCAGTTGTTATGGCATAATTGATAAAGTACCTGTAAAAATGAAATTCTGCTTATTATCACGTTTTTGGATGATTTAGATGAGGAGCATTTCATCCAAAGCGACAAAGATATAGCAGAATTTCATTTCCAATTTAAGGAGGCTTCGAACCGATACTGGCTTCCGCTTAGTCTGTTTCGGTCCAGAACCGACATAATTAGCATTTTGCAATTTCTTGATCAAATTTCCACACGCTATCTTTGACAAAAACTGTATCCATGCAAATTTTGGTTATGGTACCGATTGGACGTTGACATGCTTTTTATCTATCACTATCAGTGGATTGGCCGAAAAATGCGCGCAGCACTTTCGGTCCGAAAGTGACCTATGTTGTGCACAGTTAGGTTTATTTTAGAATACCAAATGGAAAAGAATATTTATTTAGTCGCTGCTCAAATTTCACAGTTAAATGCAAAGTGTATTTATCAAAATTAAACCGATAGATTTTAAAGTTTTATCCGTCTTAAAGAAAAACGGAAAATTCGGTCAGTCTCCCGTTCACTTATACAGCTGGAAAGCTAGAACTAGATATTGATAAAATCTACATTTCATTACTTTTCAGGTTCGGGTTATTATTATTATTAGGGTAATGGTTAGGCGTGTGTTTTGCTGGCGAACTGTTAGGGCATAAGATCATGGTGATTGGTTAAGGTTGAAGTTTAGGGTACTAACCCAGCGTTATATGACGTGAGAGACTTACCGAAAATTCCTTAAAATCAATTGTGAAATTGGCGAAATAATTGACACGGGCGTGGAAAGGCCTATTTGTAAATACTCTGGCTACGGATAAGCAACTGCAAGTGCAGCACTTTTGATTTCACATGGATGTTGGATATGTGCAAACTGATTAATTGATAATAATTTAGATTACACTGTGATTTGAAATTGAATGCTATATTTTCGTTTAAAATCTTAGTCCGAATTCGATACGTTTGGGCTGCTTGTTATTTCCAATTATTTGATCGATGATTTTAATGATTCCTTTAACTTCTACTGCCGAATTGTTTTAGAGATCTTTTGAATTCAATGAGCTTAAATTGAAAATTAGGAGTCTCATATTCTTTTAATTATTTTTGATGTTATTGAAACTGAAAGTTTTACACCAAGATTCAACTTTATAAGTATAACATTAAGTATTAACTTATAAGATAACATTAACTAAGTTACTCAAAGACCCGCCGGGTCTTTTTTAAATTTAAAAGGCCTGAAATTCCAATCAGATCAGAAGTTAAAGTCAGTCCCTTTTTAAAGTCAGTCCCTTTTAAAGGCCGTGCGCCGCAGATCAGTGAGTATACCACACAACGTGCGCCGCAAATCGGTGAGTATACCTACCACGACAACGTGCGCCGCAAAGATCGGTGATATACCTACGACAACGTGCGCCGCAAGATCAGTGAGTATACACCACCACGACAACGTACGCGCCACCACCGACAGATCGAGAGAGGTTACCTACTACCGCAACAACGTGCGCCGCAAGATCGTGGTATACCACGACAGCGACGCGCAAAGATCAGGTGAGTGTACCTACCACGACAACGTGCGCTGCAAGATCAGTGAGTGTGCTGAAAAAGGGCCTCTTTGCGGAAACTTTTGAGTTCCATTGATAGCAGCCAGAATGTAAGGAATTTGTGACATTGGCTTATTTATACATCATTTTTTCAAAAAGGTTATAATGCCAATCTTTTCACAAAAAAGTTAGTTTGGACATCTGTGGTGACCAAAAACTTTTTGAACATGATATTACCTTATTTGTGGCAACTGTGAGGTTAAATATGAGGCTGATTTGAGCAAAAATGCCTTATTTCACAGCTTTTGGCCATTTAATGCATCAAAGGTGTTTTAGTCCTCCAAAAGTATTTTTTCTTGATCTGGAGGTCAAAATCCACCTTTAGGTCAAAATTTAGGAATTTTTGACCTTGCGTTGTCGATTTGAGGCTAACACAAAATCAATTTTTGATAAAAACATGGGAAGGAAGACACTTATCCTCATCTGAGATCTGCCAACAAATCCTAATGAGTAAAATTTTGATTTGAGGTGATCTTAGACAGTTTCAGCTTCATTTTGGTATCAAGAATATGTCTTTACTTGCTTTTGTTGCTGTTTTGAGGCTAAATTTTGTCGCAAAATCTCAAAAACCTGGATTTTACTGTTTTTAGCCACTTCAAACATCAAAGAAGTGTTTGAGTCCTCCCAAAGTTATCAGTCTCAATCAAAAGGTCAAAATATACTTCCTTGGTCGAATTTGGGAGTTTTTGACCTTGCGTTGTCCATTTGAGGCTAAAAAATGGCCTGAATTTTTTGATAAAATCCCCGGAGGAAGTCACTTAACCTCTCCTGAGCCACCAATCCATCCCATTGTGAAAAATTTGGGTTTGAGGTGATCCTACAGTTTCAGCTTCATTTTGCCATCAAGAATCTGTTTTCATTGGCTTTTGTTGCTGTCTTGAGGCTAAAACTGTGTCGCGACATCTGAAAACCTGGATTTTACAGTTTTTAGGCATTTTTAACCTCATGGAGGTGCTTCAGTCCTCTTAAAGAAATGTAATCTTAATCAAGAGGTCAGAATATACTTCCTTGGTTCAAAGTTGGGAGTTTTTGACCTTGCGTTGTTCATTTGAGGCAAAAACAAGGCCAAATTTTAAGATGAAATTCCCGGGAGGACATCGCTTAACCTCACCTGAGAGGCACAAATTCATCCCATTGTGCAAAATTTTGGTTTGAGGTGATCCTTGACAGTTTCAGCTTCATCTTGATAACAAAATTATGTTTTCATTGGCTTCTGTTGTGGTCTTGAGGCTAAATTTGTGTCGCGACATCGAAAACCCGGTTTTCGGAAAACGGGCCTAAAAGATTAACCCCTGAGGGACACCATAAAGAGGTAGGACCAGTTTAATGCCACCAACTTGTAGCCACCATGGTACTACACGTTGGTAAGACAACTTCAGGTCAGGCCCTCTCCTCTGGGAATAATAGGTCGTCTCATAGCATTTGCCCTCAGTATGCGTACACCGCCTTCGATAACCTCAACCGGACCACGAAGGACTTGACCTTTCCAGTGAAGACTCTTCTTATGTAGGAGGGTCTTCTCGAATTTTTGAGATAGGTCCCAAGGCTGTATCTCTTTTAGTTTTTGAGTTATGAGCTCTTTTGTGAGGGAAAATCGAGTCGCATGTCACAAATCGAAAGTGACTTTTTAGGTGGTTTTAACCTCATAAAATCTCAACGCAAGGTCGGATTTTGATAATTTTTGTTGCAAATGATAGATATCAATGAGTTCTTTCATATAAGACTGTTTCCAGCCATCTGGGATGCCTATTTCACTGCACAGAAGCCTTTAAGTGTCAAAAATGGCCAACTTGCATTCTGGCTGCTATCGATGGTTCATGTGAGTAATCGCTGTTATTCCTTCTCCCTCTAGGGTGCGAAGTGCCGTCTATTCCCCACGGGAGAGTAAAGAACCACAGAGCTCCCTTCTACCTGAGATCCACAATGGCGTTGGTGTGTGACACTGGCTACACATTGGTGGGGTCAAATTCCGGGAAGTGCACTGCCGACAAGAGTTGGCACTTTGCCACGCCCCCTCGCTGCACAGGTAATCTGCCGACAAGAACTGGCACTTTGCCACGCCCCCTCGCTGCACAGGTAATCGCCCGACAAGAGCTGGCACTTTGCCACGCCCCCTCGCTGGACAGGTAATCGGCCGACAAGAGCTGGCAATTTGCCACGCCCCCTCGCTGCACAGGTATTCTGGGAAGGCGTGGAGTGAATTTTCTAGTTCCGTGGTCAGTTGGTGTAATGGTGTTATAAGTCTGGCACGTGATCTAAAGGTCCCGGGTTCGATTCCCTGCCATTCCCACTGAGCTAAGGATGAAAGATACCTAGGTATCTCCAGCCTATCATGGAGCCATCCAAATTGACGATGATTTAGCTATGATACGGCTATCATTGCTTTTCTTACGCTATAAAACTGATTTCAGTATTTCCTTGTGTTTGACTAACGCCCCTACTTCAGGATGTGAAGTGCCCCATGTTAGCTACGGGCAGTCTGACAGTGAGTCAGATGTGGTGGACGATGGTGACCTAGTGGAGTACACCTGTATTTCAGGCTACCACCTCGAGGGCATGAGGTATAAACTTTAACTCTCTGAGTACAGGACTCCCGGGGTACTTCAAATGTGTATTTGACTATTTTTATGAGGTATAAACTTTAAATGTGTGTTTATGAGGTATCTGCTCTAAATACAGTATTGCCGGTATTGAAGAAGCATCCTTTAAAGATGAAAGCTACAGTGTTATGTCCTTTATCGAATCCCCTGCAGCCGAACTGCATCCTTCCCCAACACCTCCGTCCTACCATTCACCATCCAACATATTCTCTTTGTCTCAGGATTGTCAAGTGTATCGGAAACGAAATGTCACACCCCCTCCCTAGATGCAGACAGGAACAACGTGAGTTGGACATAATTAACGAATAACGGCTCGAAAGTGGCTCGAACAACAGTTACTTTTACCTTAAAGTTCCTATTTTTTGATAATTATTCTCTTTCCCCGGTTGTCAGTAACTCGTCGTACATATTTTTGCCACCTGTCAGACTGTCTCCGGCCTATCATTAAGAACGGAGTAGCGTACACGAGGCGGGAATACGAACAATACAGCGTTAACGATGTCTGGAATCATAACATTCCAGAGGGCGAGAGTGTCACCATCTCCTGCACTCAAGGTTAGCAATAGACCGGTTTCCAGCTCTTAGAAATCCGGGTACGCCGGAACGGTTTCGGTTGGCAAAAACGCCGGTTAACCGGTATGGAATTTCGGTTTTGTTTCGGTTAACCGAACGTTTCCCTAAAGGGTTAATTGGGAAAATCAAAATACCCGGTTACGGTTTCAGTTGGCTGGAAACGCCCTGTATTTCGGTTTCGGTTAACCGGTCGTTTCCTACTCAAGGTAGCTTGGCTGGTCATTATATACACTAGTCGGTTCCCGTCCTACGGACGGCGAATGATGGCAGCCGCATGAGCTAACGGCCACATGTCCCTTTGACAGTGATTTGACCGTGCGAGTTTGGAGGGGAAATTGGAACCTTTAATTTCTGCGAAAAAAGCTTCCCACGCCCCCAACGGTAACCCAAGATTGCCGACAATATTCTCAAAACCTTTACTCATCATAAGCAACTCCATAGCGAAGGAATTTTGGGAAAATTCGAAAATATATATTTTTTGCGAAAAAAAGGGCGTGGCCTCCCACGCCCCTTAGGGTGACCCAATAATTCGGACGAAATTCTCAAAACTTTTATTCATCATAAGCAACTTGATGGCGAAAGAATTTTGAAAAAAATCGAAAGTTTAATTTTTGCGAAAAAAAGGGCGTGGCCTCCCACAATCCTCAGAGTGACCCAATAATTCGGACAAAATTCTCAAAATTTTTATTCATCATAAGCAACACAATGGCGAAAGAATTTTGAAAAAATTCGAAAGTTTAATTTTTGCGAAAAAAAAGGGCGTGGCCCGCCACGCCCCTAAGGGCGACCCAATAATTCGGACAAAATTCTCAAAATTTTTAATCATCATCAGCAACTCGATGGCGAAAGAATTTTGAAAAAATTCGAAAGTTTGATTTTTGCGAAAAAAGGGCGTGGCCACCCACGCCCCTCAGGGTGGCCGACAAAATTTCTCATTATTTTTCTGATTTATTATAAAGTTTTTGCAACACGATTGAAAAATAATTTCATTGCCTACTTGAAGTTGCTAACGCCTGCCACATATATATATATATATTAACAACACGCATTATATATAGTAAGATGGTCACTGTTCGATGGAGATAGCAGATGCTGTAATAGTTCGTGATTTTTCTATGATTAACACTGAACATTTTGCCTGTGGATTCTGAAATTCTTACTATCCGCTTAATAACAATAACAATCTCAATAGTCAAGTATCCTCTTAAAATTCGATGCTAATAATAACATTTCTGCAGGCTACGACTTGGTCGGTAACAGAACTCCCGTTTGCAGCAGAGAGTCCTTCGGAACCATAGCAACCTGCAGGCCCTGTGAGTCACGTGATAGTAATGTGTTTGTGTGTGTGTGTGTGTGTTCTAGTGAGTAGCTTCTCTTCCTTTCTACTTCAGTTATTGTCACTTATCTTGCTCTTAATCACAGTTATTATCACTTATCTTGCTCTTAATCACAGTTATTATCACTTATTTTGCTAAGAGCACCACTGCTCTACTCTCAGACTCTCTGCTCAGTCATGTAAGCCAGAAGAGAATTTGAACCCAGCATTCACAGTGGTAGAAAGGTCAATCACCATGCCTCTTTAAATGCCCCCTTAATTAGTGCCCCTTTACCACGCTACCAGCATTACCACATTATTCCATTACCACACGACCATCATTACCACATTACCACACTACCACATTACCACATTACCACATTACCACATTACCACACTACCACACTACCACACTGCCCCATTACCACACTGCCACACTACCACATTACCACACTACTGCACTACCATTTTACCACACTATCACATTACCACACTACCACACTGTCACACTACCACACTACCACATTACCACACTGTCACATTACCACACTACCACACTGACACATTACCACACTGCCACATTACCACACTACCACACTACTTACTGGGCTTTACTAGGCTACACGCAAGACACCAAGAGCATGCAATATGTTAATGTTTTCACTGGGGAGCGCTACCAAAACCCGCCCGTGTGCTTTGACCGTGAGTGTTCTTGTTCTTATTGCCTTGCAGCAGGGGCGTAGCCAGGGGAAGACAGGCGGCTGCCTCCCCCTTTTTGGACAGACGGTATGCTGTTAATTTTGAGGGCTTTGAGCCAAGCAAAATATTGCATTAAAAAGGGTTTCGGATGTAAATAGTCGCCTCCTTATGTCTACGTCCCTGCTTAGCAGTCTCTGCTTTATTCTTTAAAAGCGTTTCATCGCCATCTTGCAATTATTCTGTTCATTTCATAATCGTTGATTGTTATGTGAATATTTATTGCGATTCATGAACCTTAATAATATTTCTAAAGCCTTTATTTACCGTATTAACCTAAGATCTCTTTGCAGCGGGAGCCGAGGCTGTGTCAGGCTCACTTTCGCTCCCCAGTTTCAGAGTTATCCTCATTTTTGTGATGTATTCTATCCTCGGACTACCTCCCTAGTACTCCAGATAATTTGCTAGATAAACCTGGACACTTCTCACATCCTGGACACTTCTCCATATTGTTTTCCAGCAGATATATTTTATTCCTTTTCTTTCTCCCGTGTATTAAATGCCAGTGACATTGGCTGACAATCTCTCAGACTGTAAATTAGGAAATCTGATCCTGACTCCAAGTGACCTTGTGATCCCGGACTTGTCATTTCAATGTTGTCAAAGCTGAACGATTAGTTTACGGGTATCCTAATGCCACAGACATTGTGAAAGATTGAAAGAACAGGCACAGAAATGGGTTGAATGGACCTGTTCATTTCAAGCTGGCGTCCTACTATCATTGACCAGTGTTTTCAAGAGTCACTAGACGAGTTTTTATCTTATTGTTAACTGTTTATTGTCAAACTATATGATCAATGATCGTGTAATATGTCAGCAGGTGCGTAAAATAGGACAAAAACTGATTCTGAGAGCTGGTATCTCAGATCTACAATCTAGAACTTGCAAATTGCACAATTTAGATTACCAAAGGTTACGTGTTTTCTCATACTGTGTAGTAATGAGAATTAGGTACGTTGGTGGAAAACACAAAAATTATGATGTGATTGAGTTGTTCGATGTATATCTTTTTAAATTATTTGTGTTTTTGAAAGTTTGTGGACACACTGAAAGGTATCGAAAGAATATTTGTTTATGCTATTTCTCTTTTTGGAGATTTTATTAAAGGGGTAGTTCACTATAGAATTGACTTTTAAGAAAATTAAAATGATTATGATTTTATCACTTCTCACGTTGCGTGTTATACAATGGTGAAATCCCCATGCCTCTATCTCAATTAGGTCGAGAGTTATTGCGGTTTATAGATTTCAGCGCGATGACGTCACGTGGGCACAACAGGTTGCCGCGCAGCGTTACAAAACGTGTGAAATCTATGTATTGTGCTGATATGATATAGAAATATAGAGGTGTTAAATTGGGTACAACTGTCGGAATTTCAGTTGATCGTTTAAAATTTTGTTTTCTTTAATGTTTGCAATTGTATTGAACTATAAATTTCAAGTAGTCGTATGCAAGAAAAGAGTAATATTGACCAATCATTATGATAACACACATATTTAGTTGCAAAATGATCACACGCTATATAATCATGATATTATGTGTAGACTGTACCTACCTATCGAGTCATATGTACCGTAGATTCGTCATTCAACAATGGTTTCTTTTTCTGATAAACTTTCATCCAACAGTGCAAAGCCGTGTAGACTGGCAATTTATCAGAAAAGCAAAAATTTGATTGCATAGAAATACCTTTATTGTCCATCTCTGCCCTTTGGTCATGTATGTGCTACTACCTTTACTGTGAAAATCTTAGTACTATCAAATTGCCCTGTTTTTCAACGACATCTAAATAAACCTTAGTGTCTGTTATAGGATTCTTGCCCATGTGGAAAATCTGGAAAGGATCGCTGGCACGACAACAGTAGCCATCTTCAGGTCTGTGAAGATCGTCGTCCGAGGATCATCTTTACTGTTTCTTACACCAGTCACCTCATTCTCTGAACTGTCGTGTTAACGTTCATATCCAACTGATCAACCGAGGCTGGCTCCTTGTCAGCAGCTTGATCACTAATATTCTGTTGTCTTGCCCTTGGTTGAGACTATAAAGAGACTATATAGAATCTAATAATATTGTCGTTGCAACCAGTAGTTAGTACTGCCGTGTTCCTTGCTGTTAGAAGTTTAGAATGTCCTGTCTTCAAACTCACCTCCTGCTAAAAAATTTGAGCCATTTGAATCTTGTAAAGTTGTTGGGTTTATCTCCTTCTGAGCAGCTTGAAAGGGAGTAACCGTCACAGCTTTCCGAAATCATTATACTATTATACCTGCTTACTTACAACAATAGCTCATCGGTCATCATCACAGTTTGTTCATAGTTGTGTTATGGTGTTTTGTATTAACTTTATTAAAGTACCATAAATTACTGTCAGATACATTTGTGGGTGTTGTGAAAGCTGAATTACTAAGCGTGAGTGGTATTACAGTATCATTCCTGTGATCTACATTTACACATTCACTGTGTCCACAGATATTTATTTAAAAATTAACATGAATCATGATCATACGTACAATACAGGATGTAAAATACATAATATGATTCATTATTGTGAGTTGTAACATATATTCGATTCAGGTGCCTATTTTCCACCCTGAATCCTGTTACCTCTTTATTGGTTGTGTAAATAACTACCTACATTACATCATGGGTTCAGAAAAAGTATAATTTCCATAATGAAAGACAAAAAGTAATTCAAAATACACAAAAATTCCGGCAGGAAAAACACATTTATTACCTTTCACATAGCGTATCTGATAGCGTTTGTTGCGGTGATGTGCCCACGTGACGTCATCGCGCCATCACATAAAGGTGCGATTTCTCGCGATCAGAGTAACTTAGAAACACAGGGATTTCACTAAACATATGTTTGCAGTAATGGTAGATAAAATAGAACATAAAAAGTGGCACTTTTTCTAGAGTGTACTACCCCTTTAAATAAAAAAGATTGAAAGAACTGGTATCAAGAATGGGAACAATACCTTATCGGACGAAATTTTTGTTCATTAATGATGAATTTCATTTTCCTTATCGCCTTAAAAAGCATATGATAATTTTATGTTATGTGTGTTTAAAGAGATGACGTCAGAAAATTTGCGAGTGTATCCTAGAAATTTTAAGAGGAAATACTGGACTTAATTTTCACAGAGCTGAAAATCACGAACATAATTTTCAGGAACATTGATATTCACGCTAAGGTGCATGACCTAGACTGTAATGTCCGATAAGGTAGTTCCCCTGCAGTGTAAACTGATGATTGCTTGGGAGCATGTCGTACGTTTTTCTTTTTAATTAGGTGTCTTTTAGAATTCGATTTATTGACTCGATATTTAACTTATTTCATCCTTTATCATTACTGTGCACATTGCACAACATGAATCAGTTTCGCACCGAAAGTGCTACGCGCAAATTTTGACCATTTCACTCATGAAACCATTTGTGAAAGTCCAATCGATACCAAAATTTGCATGGACACAGTTTATGGCATAAGACAGTGTCTGTGGAAATTTGAAGCATTTTCATCCGAAAATTAAGAAATTGCAAAATTAAAATAAATTCAGTTTCGAACCGAAGCTGGCACTGGCAGTTTCGAACCGAAGCTGGCACTGGCAGTTTCGGTCCGAAACTGGCTATAAAATCCTGTTATAGCCTGGTCATTTTTGGATGGAAATGCTTCAAATTTCCACAGACGCTGTCTTATGCCATAAACTGTGTCCTTGCAAATTTTGGTATCGATTGGACTTTCACAAATGGTTTCATGAATGAAATGGTCGGAATTTGCGCGCAGCACTTTCGGTCCGAAACTGATTCATGTTGTGCACAGTTATGATGTGAGCAACATCCTATTCTTTCACTATTTTACCTTGATGTTACACTTTGATTCTCAGTGCCCTTTTAGTATTTTAGGTTATGCATGTGACTGTGACACGGACCTGGACCTAACTGTTGTTGTACCCTAAATCCAATCTTCACCATGTTCCTTTCATTACAAATGCCTAGCAATTGCCTTAAACCCAACCTAAAAACTACGCCAAGTGACGTTATTTATTATAGGTTGAGATAATGCTCTCCTGTGGAGACATATGTCCATTGTTTTATTTCAGAATTTTGATTCAAATCAGTAGTGATATAATCTGAGTTCTTATAAATAGGATGATTAGGGATAATAGTGCTATGACAATGATATTTTCAATCTTAATCAATGAGCTAAACAGCAATTAGCAGAGTATGCGAATATTCTCATTTCTCACTAAGTATTGAAATTTGAAGTAGAAAAATAACCCAATCATATGTTATTACATCGAAGACTATTTCATAATGTTTATCATGATATTTATATCTAAACTCGCTCTGAATGTGCAAATGTGAAATGAAATTCTTTCTGTCCAATTCCTAATCCTTTTAACTTTAAGAATAAGATTCGTTTTCTTCCTTCCAAACATTAAAACATGTTTCGGGGCATCTAAAACTTTTGATGCTAACCGCCACATCACATTATCCTGATACACAGAAGCATCCGCTTCTCAAATGAATCAAACGCTGCGGCTATAAGTGTGTGCAGCTTCTGAGAAGCGCGCGTGCAGCTTCTGAGAAGCGCGCGTGCAGCTTCTGAGAAGCGCGCGTGCAGCTTCTGAGAAGCGCGCGTGCAGCTTCTGAGAAGCGCGCGTGCAGCTTCTGAGAAGCGCGCGTGCAGCTTCTGAGAAGCGCGCGTGCAGCTTCTGAGAAGCGCGCGTGCAGCTTCTGAGAAGCGTGCGTGCAGCTTCTGAGAAGCGTGCGTGCAGCTTCTGAGAAGCGTGCGTGCAGCTTCTGAGAAGCGCGCGTGCAGCTTCTGAGAAGCGCGCGTGCAGCTTCTGAGAAGCGCGCGTGCAGCTTCTGAGAAGCGCGCGTGCAGCTTCTGAGGCGCGTGTAGCTTCTGAGAAGCGCGCGTACAGCTTCTGAGAAGCGCGCGTGCAGCTTCTGAGAAGCGCGCGTGCAGCTTCTGAGAAGCGCGCGTGTAGCTTCTGAGAAGCGCGCGTGTAGCTTTTGAGAAGCGCGCGTGCAGCTTCTGAGAAGCGCGCGTGCAGCTTCTGAGAAGCGCGCGTGCAGCTTCTGAAGAGCGCGCGTGCAGCTTCTGAGAAGCGCGCGTGCAGCTTCTGAGAAGCGCGTGCAGCTTCGAGAAGCGCGCGTAGCTTCTGAGAAGCGCGCGTGCAGCTTCTGAGAAGCGCGCGTGCAGTTTGAGAAGCGCGCGTGCAGCTTCTGAGAAGCGCGCGTGTAGCTTCTGAGAAGCGCGCGTGCAGCTTCTGAGAAGCGCGTGCAGCTTGAGAAGCGCGCGTGCAGCTTGAGAAGCGCGTGCAGCTTGAGAAGCGCGCGTGCAGCTTCTGAGAAGCGCGCGTGCAGCTTCTGAGAAGCGCGCGTGCAGCTTCTGAGAAGCGCGCGTGCAGCTTCTGAGAAGCGTGTGCTGCTTTTGATTCCCCTAACCAGGGGCGTCGTGTCGTTTGGAGCAAGGCGCGGCGCGCGCGTAAAACTAGGGATCTGGTTAGAGCAATGCTTTTGGGTATGTCTCCCATATAAACGGCTCTGAGTGACGTCACAGATCTAAACGTCAATTTTTCTGTATCCTAAACCTAACCATTGCCCTAACCAAAACCCTAACCTTAATCCTTATCCTAAACCTAACAAATCCTGACCCTAACCAGAACCCTCCTAACTCCATTGCTTAAAGCGCTAGATGCGCTTAATTATATTTTTCTGAGTGACGTCATTGTCATAGATAATGAAGGCTCCCGTTTATATGGGAGACTGACCTGCTTTTGAGAAGCAAATGCGGCTTCTGAGATTCTGAGAAGCACATGCAGCTCTTGAAAAGCGCGTGCAGCTTCTCAAAAGAAGCACGTGCTTCTCAAAAGAAGCACGTGCTTCTCAAAAGAAGAGCGTGCTTCTCAAAAGAAGCACATGCTTCTCAAAAAAACTTATGCAAAACATGCACACGCTTCTCAAAGCACAAGCTTCAAAAGCACAAGCTTCTCAAAAGAAGCACAAGCTTCTCAAAAGAAGCACACGCTTCTCAAAACACCGCTTCCTCAAAAGAAGCACTACGCTTCTCAAAAGAAGCACACGCTTCTCAAATTTAAAAAGAACACGCTTCTCAAAAAGAACACTTCCAAAAAAACAGGCCTTTCAAAAAAACAGGCGCTTCTCAAAAAACCACGCTTTCAAAAAAAAGACACTTTTGAAGCACCAAACCTTTTAAACACCCAAAAAACCCCCCAAAAGAAAAAAGCACCCCGCTTTAAAACCCCAAAAAAAACCCCCAAAAAAACTTCTCAAAAAAGGGGAAAAACGCTTTAAAAAATCCGAAAAAGAAGCCACACCCCCCCTTCTCCCCCAAAAGTTTAAAAAAACCCCCGGTACGCTTCTCCCCTTTTAAAACCATTTATTTAAAAAAAGACCCTTCTCTAAGAAGCA